>BTHU01000002.1:167283653-167496153 GCA_036184795.1 Tokudaia tokunoshimensis | reverse complement strand
TGTAGGAGCTTTGTTAGGGAGAAATATTGAGATACACCTATATCTAAGTTTCAAATATAATTTAGGCTAGGTAAGTAAAGATACATTAACATATTCTTTGTCCTTGGTTTGCTGACCCCATTTTTAGTTATACTAGAGCTGTTCTTAGATTACATATGCTCTATTTGTATTCATTGAAAATAAAATTCAAATTATGTTTAACTAATATTTTATTTCTTGTAATGAAAAGAAAAATGCACTCAGAAATTCTGTTGACTGTTTTATGAGCTCAAATGTGTAGAAATACAACAGAAAGCATCTTTCCAAACCTCAGTTTCTGTACTTGTGTTCATACATGTGTGATTTTAAGCATTTTCTTAAGAGCCGAAGCCTTTCCTGTTCATTGCCTCTCCTTTGCTGCCCCGCCCCTTGTCATCATATCATGTGCATGCAGGTTTTGCTTCTCTTCCTATCTTTGCTTTCTTTCTTTCTTTTTTTTTTCCCTTTTTCTACTTTTCTGTCATTGAAACGTTGCCATCATTTTAGCCTTCCGGGGAACTTTTGCTCTGTCAGAACTCCATGGCATTCTGGGAGTGGGATCAGGGCCCAACTCCTCCTGCACGGCTTCCTAAAAAGTCCTTCTCTGAATGCTGCCTGGTATGTCCTTTGCTTTGAAAGTGCTGCACAAGATTGAATAGCCCACACATAAGAATGCATGTGGCATGTTTGCTCTCTGCTTCATCTAGCCTGTTTGTGCCTGTTTTTGCTGGAATGTGCTCACACAAGCAATTCTATAATGTTAACAGTAAAACTGACATTCTACTTCTGAGCCTTTGGGGATGTATGTATACGTGTGTGTGTGTGTGTGTGTGTGTGTGTGTGTGTGTGTATTTATGTATGTGTATATATACATGTATATATCCTTGGTAACAAATTGCTTTTCTTAAGTTTTCTTAAGCATTTTTTCACAAGTGCAGAAGTGGCTGAATATCAGCTTTTCTTTTGCTAGATGTTTGTCTCTGTAATGTTTTAATTTAATCTCCTGGTCTACATTTTGTGTTTCAGAAAATTCAACTCATTGTCATAGAGTATTAATGCTAAGAGGAACCTTTGAGGTCTTCTTGTCTAACTTGACATAATTTAGCTGACAAATAAGAAATTTGCCCACAGTTAAATGGACATACAAAGGCAAGGCTGAGCCTGTAGCTCAGGAGTCCTAATGTCCAGGCTCAAGTCTCTTCCCATTAATCATGCATAGCGGTCTGCTCTAACCACTGCTCACCTGAGGATACAAATATTCTAAGACTCTGGCTTACAACTTTTTCCTCATTATGTTAGTCCTTTATATTTACAATAGTCTGCTCTTTAAAGAGCACTTAGTTCAGTGTTTATTGAACAAGATTGCATTTTCATATACATTTCCTAATGGCTCATTGCTTCTTCTTTGGTTGGTTGGTTTTTCTGGGTTGTTGTTGTTGTCATTGTTTTGAGACAGGACATCAACCATATTGCTGACTGGCCTCAAGCTCACAGGATCTGCATGCCACTGCTTCCCATGATCTGGGATTAAAAGTGTACACCACCTCACTCAGCTGGGGTGTGTGTGTGTGTGTGTGTGTGTGTGTGTGTGTGTGTGTGTGTGTCTGTGCGCAAGTGTGTGCGTGCATGTCTGTCTGTCTGTCTGCGTGTGCATGGCACATGAATACATTACACTCAGAGGCCAGAAGAGAGCTTAGAATCTCTCGTAGCTGTAGTTATAGGCGTTATGAACTGTCCAAAGTGGGTGCTGGGAACCAAATTCAAGTCCTCTGCAAAATCATTATAGACTCAGCACCACTGAGCCATCTCACCAACCCCACCATACCCAGTTTTTATATGGTGCTGGGGCTCAAATCAGGGTTTTATGCATGCTAGCCAAGCACTCTATAATTGAACTACACTCCCAGTGGGAAAACTCTTTAAACATTAAAAATTTATTTTTACCAATCTTTCTATTTAGCTTTTGATCTTGTCCCCAAATGAAATATAATTCTCATATAGGGATGCTACATTGTAGCTCATATTGATTTTTCTGAAACTTATTTTATTTCCTGCATTTACTTACTTGAAATTAACGTTCAGTATGTATCTATGCCCATTGCTACATTTAAATGCCCTACTGATAATTTCTCAATCTCAATTCCTCTCACCCAACCCCTTTTTTTCTTTGAATAATATTTAAAACAGATAAGTACACATAGGTGCTGAAGAACCTGCTACTTGGAGAATTCATTTGCTTTTTCAGTGATTCTTTAAATTATTAGACTGGGAAAAGGCTATATTTGTTAATATTGCCTTTTGTAATAAACACTGAGAGAAACTGATCACTTAATAAGATTTTCAGCAGCTTTAACAGGTTAATTTTCCTCTAAAAGGGAAACAAATTCTCATGCATTTAAAGAATGTGAAGTATTTTACACGTCCTTCTATATGGTATCAGATTCTCCCCTTAAAATAATAAGGGTGGATTTACATCTGTGCCTGTGGATGTTTCAGTAAGCTAGCCTGCAATCTTTCTCCCTCAACAAAACACTAGTTTTAGTACATGATTTAGAGTAGTTCTTCCAAAATGTCAAAAAAAAAAAAAGTCTTAAGACACTTGGATCTTTTGGAGATTATGCCTTGTCATCTTGATGCAGAAGTCTAGATGAGGTTTTTCAGGTAGCATACAGACAGAGAACACAGTTCTCCACTAACAAGGTGGGGGCGGGGCCGTGTTCTGTTTGTTTGCTTGCTTGTTTACTATTATGGTTTTGTTTTTTTGAGACAGGATTTTTCTGATTAGCTCTGGCTGTCCTGGAGCTCACTCTGTAGACCAGGCTGACCTCAAACTGAGAAATTTGCCTGCCTCTGCCTCTCAAGTGCTGGGATTAAAGGCGTGCGCCACCACTGCCCGGCTACTATTATGGTTTTGAGACATGGTCTTGAGTATCCCAGCCTGGACTCAAACTTGCCATGTAAACAAAGATGACCTTGAACTGCTGATCCTTCTGCATTCACCTTCCAAGCGTTGGCGACCATGGGTATCCACCACCGAACATGTTTTACATGGTGCTTAGGATTGATCTCAAGACCTGTGCATAAGAAAACTTTCTACCAACTGAGCTATACCCTTTTCCCTGTCTTTGGCTTTTATGGAAATTCACTAAACAGAGTTCAGGAACCTTAGAATTTGTGTGTGGGGTGTGTGTGTGTGTCTGTGTGTGTGTGTCCACAAAGTCAACAGAGGACTCTGGACATATTAGGGATTATAGAACAAAGCAAGGGACCACCTCATCCCAGCCCCTGTGTTAGAAGAACATTATGCTTTTCTGTGAGCTAGATAGCATGTACCATACAATGAGATGCATCATCATTAGATTAGACATTAGCTGATATGATTGAGGTCATAAAAATTAGCTACAATACAGTTCTGGTACTATCGAAAATTAATTAGAGCTAAGGGTTCGGCTGGAGAGCAATGCCCTTGATGACTGGGGAATTTAAAGTCTCTGCTGAGCGGAGTGGAACAGACAAAGCCAGTGACCTGAGACTCACTCCATTTCTGTAGAACTCAGACTAGACTAGACACCTAAATCTTTTACTCTTACCTTGATCCTAACTAATCACAATTCTGGTGGTCCCATTAAAAAGACTAAACTCAGTGAAACTCCTGGTTTTGAGTGCATTTCAATTTAATAAAGTTTCTGTCACTCTCCTTTCACAAGAGTTAACTGGTTTCAGGAAGAGTACAAACATCCTCTGCCTTTTATCAAGAGCACTAGAATCTTAGTTGCTGTTATACACATATACTTACGGCTTTCTTTTACATCTTGCTTGTTGCATTTGTACTTGTAAGTTATAAGTAGAAAAGAATATATGATGTTAATACATTAAAATATTTATGATTTTTAGAAATATATGCAAGAGGCACGGAGTTTAGGAAAAAACCTGAGGCAACCAAAATTGTCAGATCTCTCACCTGCTGTGATTGCACAAACCAACTGGAAATTTGTGGAAGGCTTATTAAAAGAATGCAGAATGAAGGTACGTATACTGTTGCCAGACAGTGTGCATTCGTGTTTATACTGTGTGTGGATCTAAGATGGGATGAGCCAACCCCATTTGTACTTATAACTTCTCTAAAAAGAAAGTTTATTATTTTATTTTTGTATGATTATGGGTGTTTTACCTGTATGTATGTCTGTGTACTACATGTGGGCAGTACCCATAAAGGCCAAAAGAGAGCATCAGATCCTCTAGGACCGGAGTTACAGATGCTTGTGAGCTACCACGTGGTACTGGGAATCAAACCCAGGTCCTCTGCAAAGACAGCCAGTGCTCTTAACCCCCACTGCCCCTGGGGTGGGGGGTGGGGACCAAAACAACTTTTTTTGTGGCATAGACTTAATATCCTCTTCACTGAAGTTATGAACCTTCATGAAGTCTCTATGGCCCATAGCATCAATGACATGGGAGCCTCGGGGTGTGTGTGTGTGTGTGTGTGTGTGTGTGTGTGTGTGTGTGTGTGTGTGTGCACATGGAAATCAGAGGACAACAATGGAGTCAGTTTGTACCATTCACCTCATTTCTTGTTTCTTGCCACTACTTTAGCTGTTTCAAAATAGCAGGCCATGAGCTTCATCCCAAATTTTATATAGGAGCACCAAAATTGTAGATATGTGCCAGCTTTTACATGATATGTGCCAGCTTTTACATGGGTCCCCAGGATCTGAACTCAGGTGGTCAGGCATGTGTAGCAAGCACTTTTACTCATAATGCATCTCTTCAGCCCTTAGCTATTGTCTTCCAATTCAGCATGATGTTAAGCCACTCATAAGTTATATGAAAAATGTTACTCTTATGTGAAAAGCAACGTGTTTTTGTGCCAACATATATACCCATATAAAGCCTTGCTTGTGCTCACACATATGGTATGTGCTTAAGAGAAAAGATCTTAACTATGTTAGAGGTCAGTCAATATTACATATAATTCTCTCACAAAACTGTATTTATATAGGGTAGCTTGTGATCATATACAATAAAAGCACTATTTTCAATATCAATGTATTCTAGTGACTTAGACGAGGTCCCACCTAGAGGAACCATATGCTTTCTCACTTTATGTGTGAGACAAGCTTAGGTTGAAAACCATCTACCTAAAACTGGTTTTCAGTTTTTAGTACATCTCTGTGAGTAAAAAAAGAGATAAAGAGGAAGGCAGTGGTCTTAGTTCACATACAAACTAGGAAGTTCTCAAAAAAGAAAAACAAGCCCGGCAATGGTGGCGCATGCCATTAATCCTAGCACTTGGGAGGCAGAGGAAGGTGGATTTCTGAGTTCTAGGCCACCCTGGTCTACAGAGTGAGTTCCAGGACAGCCAGAGCTGCACAGAGAAACCTTGTCTGGAAAAACCAAAAAAAGAAAAAGAAAAAAAGAAAGAAAGAAAGAAAGAAAAGAAAAGAAAGAAAGAGGAAAGAGGAGGAGGGAGGGAAAGAAAGCATAGAACCGCTCACTTCTGTTGTAGTTTTGGCTTAAGTATCGATAGCTTTAATTTGTCAAATGCTAGAGTCATCAAAGGGCAAGCTATGGTGACAAAATAAGGTTCTGGTGTCAGGTAGTGCATTTTCTAGACCCAGAGCACTTTCAGAAGTTCAAGATACCTATATATACTGTTATGTAAGTTAATAATCTAAATTATACGTGTTTTTTCAACATGAGAATGCCTTACAAATATTATTTTATTGTTTCATTAGTGCCCTTCTATTTCTCTGGCATAATAGTAAAATATAGAATAGTGAAATATAAAATTGCTCCAGCCAGCTGACCACCAGATTAAGACATTGTGACTGGAAAAATCCGTAATTAGAATTGCAATGAAGGGAAGCTAGATCTTGGTTTTGAGTTTCAGCTGTGACAACTTATAAGCACACATGATGTTTTTAGACCAAACGCATGTTGGTAGAGAAGATGGGGCATGAAGCAGTGGAACTGGGCCATGGAGAAGCAAACATTACTGGCCTGGAGGAGAACACCTTGATTGCCAGCCTGTGTGACCTGCTGGAGAGGATCTGGAGCCACGGCTTACTGGTCAAGCAGGTAACTGACTGACCCAAGAGGTGCTGTTATGTAGCATTGCCACTCAAGGGACGTTCATGTCAAGGAGCTGCTCAGGGAATCACACACCTCTAATCCCAGCACTGAGGAAGCAGAAGCAGGTAACTCTCTGTGAGTGTGAGGTTAACCTGGTCTACATAGTGAGACCCTGTCCTTAAAAAGGAAAGAAGCCCAAGCAGTGGTGGTGCGCGTTTTTAACCTGGGAGGTAGCAGCAGGCAGATCTCTGAGTTTGAGGTTAGCCTGGTCTACCAGGACAGCCAGGGTTACACAGAAACCTTGTCTCAAATTAAAAAAAAAAAAAAAGAAGGAGTGAAGGATGAGACTGGCAATATTGTTCAGTAAGTAATGGTGCTTGCCACCTGACAGTCTGAGTTTGATCTCTGTAACCCACATGGTAGAAGGAGAAGCTCCTGAAAGCTTTCGTCTAATATCCACACACAAGTGAGAAATGTGACAAGAAAAAAATCCCACAAGATGATTAGATACATATCATAGGCCATTCAGTTCCAGCAACAGAAACACAGTCTAGGCCAGACACAGTGGTGTGCGCCTTTAATCTCAGCACTTGGGAGGCAGAGACAGTTAGAGGTAAGCTGTTCTACAACGTAACTTTCGGGACAGCTAATCCTGCCAGGGTTCCCAGAAAAGTAAAGGAAGACCTGAAATGAGATGCACAAAATGGTACACAAGATTGAGGATGTGGCTCAGTATTGTAGTGTTACTCTAAAACAGTTTCCTGTTTCCAATCTCCAGCATTACCAAAGGGGTGGGGATGGTGGGACAGACAGCTAAGAATGGATGAGTCTGAGTTGCCAAACTTTTCATTGGCTAATATAAAATATCACTGGTCTCTAGATAATGAGAAATTATCTTTTAATGACTCATTTCTTTTTTTTTTTTTTGGTTTTTCAAGACAGGGTTTCTCTGTGTAGCCTTGGCTGTCCTGGAACTCACTTTGTAGACCAGGCTGGCCTCGAACTCAGAAATCCTCCTGCCTCTGCCTCCCAAGTGCTGGGATTGACTCATTTCTTTTTTAAGGTGGTCAGTATGCATTTATTTAGAATGATGAACAAATATGCTTATCACGTAATCCAGAAAGTATGGAAATCTTCAGCATCCAGAAAAAAAAAAGAGGGATAAATATATGAGTGGGTTCAGCAGCTGGCATGGAAGGGGGTTAGAGAGGGGCTGTGAGCTTACACAAACTAGGGATTTATGTTTAAATATGTGAGGAGAGAAGACAAAAGCCAAGGTCTCCTGAAGATAACTGGTTCACCAGCATACAGCCAGACTTCCTGCAGGATTCGACCGCAGAGGGAAGATGATGGGTCAGGAAGCAGTGGAGACACAAAGCTGACTTGGTTTAGTTCCTGGATAAAGTAAGACTGTTTTAAGAATTTGTAATCAACTGGGCAGTGGTGGCGCACGCCTTTGATCCCAGCACTTGGGAGGCAGAGGCAGGCGGATTTCTGAGTTCAAGGCCTGCCTGGTCTACAGAGTGAGTTCCAGGACAGCCAGGGTTACACAGAGAAACTTGTCTCCAAAAAGAAAAAAAATTGTAATCAAAGAACCTGAAAAATCATGTAAGTTTGGAGTCCAAATTATACTACTTCCACTCAAGAGAGCCTTTTAAAAAGTGAAAATTTTATGTGTCTTGTACTTTTAGGGGAAGTCTGCCCTGTGGTCACATTTGATCCAGTTTCAGGATAGAGAAGAGAAACAAGAGCACCTCACGGACTCCCCAGGTAAGAAGGCATTGGATAAAGTAGATTGTTTCAAGTCTCAGGCATTGGATAAGGTAGACTGCTCCAAGTCTCAGGTGTTGGATAAGGTAGATTGCTTCAAGTCTCAGGCGTTGGATAAGGTAGATTGCTTCAAGTCTCAGGCGTTGGATAAGGTAGATTGCTTCAAGTCTCAGGCGTTGGATAAGGTAGATTGCTCCAAGTCTCAGGCGTTGGATAAGGTAGATTGCTCCAAGTCTCAGGCGTTGGATAAGGTAGATTGCTCCAAGTCTCAGGCGTTGGATAAGGTAGATTGCTTCAAGTCTCAGGCGTTGGATAAGGTAGATTGCTTCAAGTCTCAGGCGTTGGATAAGGTAGATTGCTTCAAGTCTCAGGCATTGGATAAGGTAGATTGCTCCAAGTCTCAGGCATTGATAAGGTAGACTGCTCCAAGTCTCAGGTGTTGGATAAGGTAGATTGCTTCAAGTCTCAGGCGTTGGATAAGGTAGATTGCTCCAAGTCTCAGGCGTTGGATAAGGTAGATTGCTTCAAGTCTCAGGCGTTGGATAAGGTAGATTGCTTCAAGTCTCAGGCGTTGGATAAGGTAGATTGCTCCAAGTCTCAGGCGTTGGATAAGGTAGATTGCTCCAAGTCTCAGGCGTTGGATAAGGTAGATTGCCTCAAGTCTCAGGCGTTGGATAAGGTAGATTGCTTCAAGTCTCAGGCATTGGATAAGGTAGATTGCTCCAAGTCTCAGGCATTGATAAGGTAGACTGCTCCAAGTCTCAGGTGTTGGATAAGGTAGATTGCTTCAAGTCTCAGGCGTTGGATAAGGTAGATTGCTCCAAGTCTCAGGCGTTGGATAAGGTAGATTGCTTCAAGTCTCAGGTGTTGGATAAGGTAGATTGCTTCAAGTCTCAGGCGTTGGATAAGGTAGATTGCTTCAAGTCTCAGGCATTGGATAAGGTAGATTGCTCCAAGTCTCAGGCATTGATAAGGTAGACTGCTCCAAGTCTCAGGTGTTGGATAAGGTAGACTGCTTCAAGTCTCAGGTGTTGGATAAGGTAGATTGCTCCAAGTCTCAGGCGTTGGATAAGGTAGATTGCTCCAAGTCTCAGGTGTTGGATAAGGTAGACTGCTCCAAGTCTCAGGCATTGATAAGGTAGACTGCTCCAAGTCTCAGGCGTTGGATAAGGTAGATTGCTCCAAGTCTCAGGTGTTGGATAAGGTAGATTGCTCCAAGTCTCAGGTGTTGGATAAGGTAGATTGCTTCAAGTCTCAGGCGTTGGATAAGGTAAATTGCTTCAAGTCTCAGGCGTTGGATAAGGTAGACTGCTCCAAGTCTCAGGCGTTGGATAAGGTAGATTGCTCCAAGTCTCAGGCGTTGGATAAGGTAGATTGCTCCAAGTCTCAGGCGTTGGATAAGGTAGATTGCTCCAAGTCTCAGGCATTGATAAGGTAGATTGCTCCAAGTCTCAGGCGTTGGATAAGGTAGACTGCTCCAAGTCTCAGGCATTGGATAAGAGGTAGATTGCTCCAAGTCTCAGGCGTTGGATAAGGTAGATTGCTCCAAGTCTCAGGCGTTGGATAAGGTAGATTGCTCCAAGTCTCAGGCATTGGATAAGGCAGATTGCTCCAAGTCTCAGGTATTGCAGTGTTACTGCTTTCAATTAGAGCTCTACTTCCTCATTATAAGACAGAGAAAACGATAGTAGCGATCCCAAATGATCACGTCTCTGATAAAAAAGGACAAAAGCAATTGTGAAGGAGTGTTAGAGTACGGTATACTATATACTGGTTTATTAAAGAAAAGCTCTGTGACTGTCATTAATAATCTTAATATCGTTTGTTACATTTCATTTGATTATTTTTTTATGTGGGCATTTGTATGTGGAGGTCAGATGACAACTTGGAGGAGTTGGTTCTCTTCTTCCACCATGTGGGACCTGGGAATTTAACTTGGTTGTTGGGTTTGGTGGCAGGTGCCTTTATCCACTGCTCTTTCTCAATAACCCTTCTTTTTTTATATTGTCAGGATCAAATCCTGGACCTTCTGTTGATAAATTAAATTCCAGGAAACGTTGTGTGTTTATCTCCAAGACTCTTTAAGAGTCATATTCTTGCCGGGCGGTGGTGGCGCACGCCTTTAATCCCAGCACTTGGGAGGCAGAGGCAGGCGGATTTCTGAGTTCGAGGCCAGCCTGGTCTACAGAGTGAGTTCCAGGACAGCCAGAACTATACAGAGAAACCCTGTCTCAAAAAACCAAAAAAAAAAAAAAAAAAGAGTCATATTCTTTTGCATAGCTTGTTTCCTTCTTTTGCAAATGGGAATCTTACTATGATGCTTAGGTGGCCTCCAACTTGATGCAGTTCCACCACAGTTCTAAAAGTAGCCAGGACTACAAGCACGTATCACCACACGCAACTTAGGAGTCAGATTCTTCAATTTACAGATGGCATCACAGTGGTATTGGTATCATAATTCTTCTGCTAATCAGAACTATATAGGATTCCTTAGGTCAAATGATACAGCTATTGCATTTATTTATTCACAGACTGTTTTTTCTTGGCAGTGTTAATGATCAAACCCAAGGCCTCAGCCTTTGAGTCATATAGCCCAGAACTTGGTTTTCTTTATGTAAGATAACCATTTATTTCATAAAATGTAGAATTAACAGTAGGAAGTTAATAGAAATAAAAGATTTTGGCTGGGAATGGTGGCACATTTCTATAATCCCAGTACTCAGGCTGAGGCAGGAGGATCAACCATTCTAAGCCAGTCTGAGCTACATAGTGAGGCCTTATCCCAGAAGACCTGAAAGGGGGTAGGGAAAGATTTTATAGCGAATCAGCCATTTAAAAGCCATTTTTTATTATAAATTCTTTCAAAAATTCAGAAATAAAAGGTTTTTAAGATATATTGTTTTGAGACAGGATCCCACTGTATAGCTCTGGCTTGTCTGGAACTCACTTGTGGAAACCAGGCTGGCCTTGAACTCATGGAGACTCCCTCTGCCTCTGGAATGCGGAGGTCTAAAGCATGCACCATCACACCCAGCTGTAAAGGCTCTCCTGCCAACCTTGAAAATCTGAATTTAATCCACAGATTCCATATGGTAGGAGAGCATCAATGCCACAAAGTTATCTTTTGACTTCCTTCTAGAGACCATAGAGCCAGCAAGGGATGGAAAGAGACAGAGACAGACAGACAGACAGACAGGCAGGCAGGCAGGCAGGCAGAATATGTGTGTATAATTCCTTACCTAGCAAATGTGAGACCCAGAGTTTAATCCCTAACATGGGGAGAGAGAGAGAGAGAGAGAGAGAGAGAGAGAGAGAGAGAGAAGGAAGGAAGGAAGAGAAAGGAAGGAAGGAAGAAGTAAAAATTACTCTCACATTCATCGTCAATTTCTGATCTTTCACTGTCGCACCCAAGGTAGCTCTACCCTACAGCGTTTATTTGTAAATAACCTCATTCTAAAATGTATTTTATGAGACATCTCTAAATATGGAACTGATATTGTGCTGCCCTGGAGCTCCTCTCAATGGTCATGTTCTGGAGGCCTAGGCTATGTTTATACAGATTTGCATTCAGATCTCTACTGTCCATCTCTTCTTCCCTTTTTTCCTATAAAGTAAAAGTAGCCGGAAGTGATGCACACCTTTAATCCCAAAACTCAGGAGACAGAGGCAGATGGATCTCTGTGAGTTTGAAGTCAGCCTGGTCTACAAAAGGGAGTTCCAGGACAGCCAGGGCTGTTAGAGAAATCCTGTCTCGGAAAAAAACAAAGAAAGAAAGTAAAAGTACATTGGTCTATGTCCTATATCTAACAGGAAATGTAGCCCTTCACAATATAAAATCATAAAACCAAAGTCGCTTCTCTAAATTTCACTTCACTGTAGGTAGAAGGCCTACCCTAAATAGAAAAAAAGTAGAAATTAATGGAAAAGAAAAAGAAAAAGTAGAGCCGAGTATAGTGGCGATCCCAACACTTAAATATGGGAGAAGGAAGGGCAGGAGTCCAAAAGAGAATAAATCCCTAAGAAGTGGTTACTCATGGGAATATGATGGGAAGCAGCCAGGTCCAACTAAGACGAAACAGAAGCATTCAACTCTTATGCCCAAAGAGGCATGTGAGAATATCCAGCTCTTAGAATCAGCTGCTGCTGGGCAACCCTTGCAGCTTTTGTGGGTTTGACTGGCCAAATGTTGAGGTTCCATTGGGAATCAGTCATGGGTATCTTCAGTGACCTTAGTCGATAGTAAAATTAGCAAATTCTAAAGTAATAAATGAAAAATGCATCAAAGACCCATGCAGTTACAATCTCTGCTGCACTACCAAACTGACAAAGAGCTAATAATGTAAGGACAAATGATGTGTTCGTGACTTGGTAAGATTAATAAGAGCATGTAGCATTTTTTTTCCCTTTGGACAGTCTCACTGTGTGACTCTGGCTGGCCTGGGAACTCCCCATATAGATCTGGCTGCCCTCAACCTTACAGAGATCTAATAACCTGTGCCTCCCCAAGTGCCTGGATTAAAGACAGGTGCTAGCTCTTGCCCAGCATAACGCTATCTATTTATAGATATAGATGTATATTATATATAGTATACATTTTTTAAATGTGATTGTATGTGTGATTGTATGTATGATTGTATGTGTCTTTGGAGGCCCAAAAAGGGCATCACAGCTCCTGAAGCTATAGCTACAAGTAGCTGTGGTCTGCCCAGCATGAGTGATTGGACCAAACTAGGGGTCCTCTGTAGGAACACTACACACGTATAAAGCTAAGCCATCTCTCCAGCCCTGAGCCATATAGCTTTCGAAGTCTGAAAAAGTATCTTTTATTAACCTGATATAATTGTTGTCTCAGATGCTTACTGCCTCTGTCTGCTAACCTAGGCCTAGGTAGAACCTTGCTAACCTTGTAGAACTACAAGTTTCTACTTCAGCAGAGGCAGGTGGGTCTCTGTGAGTTGGAGGCTAACCTGGTCTTTCAGGACAACCAGTACTGCTACATACAGAAACCCTTTCTCAAAAAATAAAAAAAAAATTTTTTTCAAAGTTTAAAATTTCATGTTTAGGGCTGGAGAGATGGCTCATTGGTTAAGAGCACTGACTGCTCTTCCAGAGGTCCTGAGTTCAAATCCCAGCAACCACATGGTGGCTCACAACCATGTCGTAATGATATCTGATGTCCTTTCCTGGGGTGTCTGAAGACAGCTACAGTGTACTTATATATAATAAATAAATAAATCTTTTAAAAAAATTTTCATGTTTAATGTTAAATGCTTTCTGGGCTGAGGATGTCCTGGGCTCAATCCCCAGTATCACATAAATAGAGCGTTGTGTATGCATGTGTATGTATATCACATACATGTAATCCTAGCATGCAGAAGTTAGAGACCAGCCTTGGATACATGAGACTTTGTCTCAAAAGAGCAAAAAGCCATGAAGGTTTCCAGTTCATGAGTCCACATGCTTAATAGCTAATCTCTCAACATTGCTTCAAGTAATTATCACTACTTTGAGAATGAATAACTGTAGAAGATGACTGGTCCTTGTGACCAGAATTTGCATGATTTGCTGGATGTACTTTTATAAAATTGTTTTAAATTTCCAGATGTGGCCACAGCTTGTTTAGAAAGAACACAGCTAGTTTACTGTGTTAGTAAAGTATCAATACTAAATGGATAGCCCTGAAAACATACAAAGTAACATTATACAAACTGAGTAGGTTGAATGTATGTATTTAGAAATATATATATATATATATATATATATACACACACACACATATATATCTAATGACAAAGAAAAAAGAGCCCATGAGTCTGAAAGAACAAAGTTGTGGGGAATGAAAGACACATGGGAAGGTTTGGAGTGAGGAAAGGGAAGGCTGACATGATGTATTTATATTATAATCTCATGGTGGTATACCCCATCAGCCCCAGCACTTGGGAGGCAGAAGCATGTGGATTTCTGTAAGTTCAAGGCCAGCCCGAGTTACCCAAAAATGACCCTGTCTTGAAAAAAGAAACTAAATATAAATTCTTACTGTTGTTGTCCTAATACTTTGCTAATATTTTTCTACATAGTTCCCCTTGGACCTGAAAGAAGAAAATCTGACTCAGGAGTTATGTTACCAACACTCAGAGTCTCTCTTATTCAAGACATGAGGTATTTGTTACACATGCTAATAAATGATGATATCTTTGAAATGTAGCTTTTACCTATATTGCTCAAGTAATTATAACTATACCTTTTGTTTATATATTTTGAAGAAAGTTTCTTCATAATTTAATATTTTTATTTATTTTTATTTTATCTTATGAGTAATAGTGTTAACCTGCATATACATAAACCATATGCGTGCCTGGTGCCCCCAGAGTTCAGACATGGAAACTAGATCTCCTAGAACCAGAATTAGAGATGGTTGTTAGCCAACATGTAGGCACTGAGAACCGAACTGAATCTTCTGCAAGAGCAGCAAGTACCTTTAGCCAGGGAGCGATCTCTCCCGCCCCAGTCTTCTTCCTTTACTATGGTACTGTTTTGTTTTGTTCTTTCTGACATTAAATAAAAAGGGAAGATGGAGCAGAAGAGTTTTCTAAACTATGACTTCTCCTGTTTGGATTTTTGAAAAGTCTCTAAGCCTGTTATCTATACATATATAGACCAAAAAAAATGTAAATAACAACAGGTACTTGGTAGAAAATTGGTCTCAGAAAGATATAGTTGTTTGTTTGTTTGTTTGTTTGTCAAGAAAGGGCTTCTCTGTGTAGCCCTGGCTGTCCTGGAACTCACACTGGAAACCAGGCTGGCCTCTAACTCAAAAGATTGTCCTGTCTCTGCTTTAGCCTTTTCTCCCAGGCAGTGGTGGCCCTTACCTTTATTTCCAGTACTAAGGAGGCAGGGGCAGGTAGATCTCTTGAGTTTAAGGCCAGCCTGGTCTACAGAGCAAATTGCAGAACACAGAGAAACTATGTAAATTACAAAATAATTGTAACACTTCTGACTTTTTGTGCTTTTTGTGGTGGCACATATCTTTAATCCCAACTCTTGGAGCAGAAGCAAGCAAATCTCTCAGTTTATTATGACCAGCCTAGTCTACATAGTGATGTTCAAGACAGCCAGAGTTAGATTAGAGAGACCATGTCTCAAAACAAACAAAAAGGCACTATGACTTCTCTTAAAGTTGTACTTTGTTGGTATAATTTGTATGTGTGCATGTGTGTTTGTGTATGTGCATGTGTGTTCTTGTGTCTGTGTGCATGTGGGACTACAGAATAAGCAAATCCTTGCTAATTTCAGTAGTTAACAGATTTTTTTTTTATTTGTAAAACATGAGCCTGTCTCAGACAGCATGATTTCTCTCCTAGACTACTGTAAAGATAGTGTGGTTTTCTACATATGACTTTCTTTAAGGACAATTTAAAAATGGAAAAATGTTAAAATTGTGAGTTATTTTGTGTCTTTCACCCATCACCATAACTGGCTGTTGCTTGTCATCCATGCAACAGGAGGACATAAGACACACGGGACTCATGTCCTCTTGAGCTTTTATTTTGACTATGATTTATTGGAAGTGGATGCATTGTTTTAAGAAAAAATATTTCATATAGGTTGTCTAAAAATGTGATGTATTGAAATGCAAAAACAATGTCTTACTTGTTGACTCTGATTTTTAGGCATATTCAGAACATGACTGAGATCAAGACTGACGTTGGACGGGCTCGGGCATGGATAAGGTTGTCCCTAGAAAAAAAGCTTTTGTCCCAGCATCTCAAGCAGTTGCTCTCTAACCAGCCACTGACCAAGTAAGACACTGCCTTTCAAGACATTTGTTTCTGTGACTTGTGCATACAAAGGGAATTGCATAAACTGACAAACTATCGTTTTCAACGTGAATCCTGACTAATGAACACTTGCATTGCTATTGTATATAACAGGTGTATGCTTCAGAAATTACCATTATAGAATATTTGATCATTTCTGGGAGGGACACCAGACTTAACAGCCAAAGACGAGATTACTATGCTGTAATCAGAAAAGTAAATGCTACCTAGAAGGTTAAACTTGCATTAACTTCATAGTATAAAAACTTATAGTAAGAAATGGAGTAGAAAAAGAGAGTCTAATAGATACTTTTAATCGTTTAGATTCAGGAAACTAGTCACTTACAAGTCAGATAACTGTTTTCCAGTTTTATAGTTTCTGTTCTTATCAAAAATAAAAAAATCCAGCCAGTCATTGGTGACACAAGCGCCTTTAATCCTAGCACTCCGGAGGCAGAAGCAGTTAGATCTGTATAAATTCAAGGCCAGCCTGGTCTATGGAACAAGTTCCATAACAACCAGGGCTATATACAGAGAAACCCTGTCTCAAAATACCAACAAAAAAACCCTGGACAGCAGTGGCACAAGCATGTGACTGCTACTATGGTTTTCTGTCACTAGAAAACCATAGATAGATAGATAGATAGATAGATAGATAGATAGATAGATAGATAGATAGATAGATAGATAGATAGATTGTTTTGTCTTTTGAGACAGGGTTTCTCTGTAGTTCTAGCTGTCCTAGAACTTACTATCTAGACCAGGCTGGCCTTGAACTCACAGATCTACCTGCTTCTGCCTCCTGAGTACTGGGATTAAAGGCATGAGCCACCACACCTCACAAGAAATTTTTTAAAATGTTAGGAACATTAGAATTTATTTGGAAGCTAAAAAGTTGGAATTCTCAAGAAAAAAGACTTGCAAAGAACCTAATTTAAACCTTAGACATGGCTTTCTGTTGAACCTGCTGTGCTCTTACAT
The DNA here is from genome assembly GCA_036184795.1 of Tokudaia tokunoshimensis. Lineage (NCBI taxonomy): Eukaryota > Metazoa > Chordata > Mammalia > Rodentia > Muridae > Tokudaia > Tokudaia tokunoshimensis. Next base: position 167,479,495 of record BTHU01000002.1, on the reverse strand, counting down.
TTGCATATATCATCCTGGAGCATTGTAGAATGAGTCTTTTGTTTTGATTTGATTTGTTTGAGATAGAGTCTTGCTATGTACCCTTGGCCGTCCTTGGAACTCACTTAGATTGGGCAGGCCTCAAACTCACAGAGATCATCTGTCTACCTCAGCCTCCTGAGTGCTGGAACTAAAGGCATGTGCTACCACACCAAGCTTAGAATGAGTATTAATTTTCAAAGAGTAGATTAATTTAAAAAAAAAGTGTAAGGACTTAAGCTGTAACGCACCTGGTAGACAGCTTGCCTAGTACACTTGGAGTCATTTGTTTGGTCCCCAGCACCGATTAAATGGGGTATGATGGCACATACCTATAACCCCAGCACTCTAAGTTCTAGACAGGAGGACCAAAAGTTCAAGGTAATCCTTGGGTAGTGTTGCAGGGTATTTTGATCACACTGGGAACCCCAAGATTGTGTCATTTACTGGAAAAACCTGTTTTTAGTTGTGGTATGGCTCGGTCCTAGCACACACTTTTAGTCTAAGAGCTTTCCGTTTATTGTAAACAGGATTAAATAAAGTCAGCTGTAGGTCAAGAGTCAGAGCAAGCTCCAGTTGACAAGAAGTAAACATAAGAAAAGAAACATAGAGAGTAAGAGGAAGTCAGGAGGATGGGTAGAAAGACTCACGGGAAGTAGAAGAGAGGGGTATTCAGTTTGAAGGAGTTTTTTTTTTTTTTTTGAGAAAACATGAAAGAAAGAATGCTTCAGGGACACTGGCTGGTCAGCTAGATGCTTTCTCTGCCTCTCAGAGCCAGCAGGCTTTCAGCCCCAGCTGAAAGACTCAGCTCCTGAATCTTCATTGGTGAAATCAACCAATTGAGATTTTGTTAAAAAACAACAGCTATATAGCAAGTTTGAGGCCAGCCTGGGTTACATAATTTAAAATAAAATAAAAATGGAAGCTGAGGAGCTGGCTCGGTTAGTAGAGTGTCTGCCATGTAAGCGTGAGGACAAAGTTCAGACCCCTCGCACCTACACAGACAAAAAGCCAGATGTGTAGCCTAAGCCCATAATCCCCTTGGTGTGTGTGTCGCTCTTTGGGTGGAGAGCATGGTACACAAACAGGTGGATCCCTGGAGTTCACTAACCACCCATTCTAGGTGAATCGATGTTTTACCTGTGTGTATGTCCGTGTACCACGTGTGTGCAGTGCCACAACAGGCCATGAGAGAGTACCCAATATCCTGAGACTGGAGTTACAGTTACGAACTGCCATGTTTGTGCTAGGAATCAAATCCATGTTTTCTGGAAAAGTTGCCAGTGCTCTCAACCACTGAACTCTCTCTCCAGCCCCAGGTTTGAGGGTTTTTGATTGATTGGTTGATTGATTGATGATTGATGATTGATTTTTGGTTTTGTATTTTGCTCACATGAGCCACAGAGTGGATGTCAGAGGGCAACTTGAGGGTTGTTACGTTCTCTCTTTCCCCCATGCAGATCTCAGGGATTTCATTGCAGTCATGAGGTCAGGCAGCAAGTGCCTTTACCCACTGAACCAACTCACTGGTTCAGGAGATATTAACTTTTAATCATTATTTATTTTTAAAGATTTATTTTATTTATATGAGTACACTGCAGCTGTGTTCAGACACATTAGAAGAGGTCATCAGATCTCATTACAGATGGTTGTGAACCACCGTGTGGTCGCTGGGAATTGAACTCAGGACCTCCGGAAGAGCAGTCAGTGCTCTTAACTGCCGAGCCATCTCTCCAACCCCTTAATCATTATTTTTAAGAGTGAAAATCATGGGGTTGGAAACTTAGCTCAGTGGTAGAGCTCTTGCCGAGTAAACACATGGCACTGGGTTGGGTCCTCAGCTCCAAACCAAAATAAATTTTTAAAAAAAAATTTTTTAAATCAAAGAATGAAAATTGTAACTGATAATTGTGCTTGTATTAACCCTTTCCAGGAAGCTTTATAAGCGCTATGCTTTTCTACGTTGTGAAGAAGAAAGAGAACAGTTTCTTTACCATCTGCTTTCCCTCAACGCTGTGGACTATTTCTGCTTTACCAGTGTGTTCACCACTATCAGTAAGTCTGGAGAACTGACTTTTAAGTAAAGAGTTTTCAGATGAGCAGGCAAAGGTGGCAAATACTTCTAATCTCTACACTCAGAAGGCTAAAAAGAGAAAATTACCTGTTCAAAACCAATGAGTTTGGGCTATGTATCTTGATCCTTTCCTTAAAAAAACCTGACTTAGGGGTAAGGGGCTTCTCCTCACTCTTGGAAGAAAAGAATTCATATCTTCTTTTTTTTTTAAAGATTTTATTTACTTAATTTATGTATATGAGTGCACTGTAGCGGTACAGATGGTTGTGGGCCATCATGTGGTTGCTGGGAATTGAACTCAGGACCTCTGCTCACTCTGGCCCTCTGTCTCAGACCAAAGATTTATTTATTTATTATATGTAAGTACACTGTAGCTGTCTTCAGACACACCAGAAAAGGGCATCAGATCTCATTACGAATGGTTGTGAGCCACCATGTGGTTGCTGGGATTTGAACTCAAGACTTTCGGAAGAGCAGTCAGTGCTCTTAACTGCTGAGCCATCTTTCCAGCCCAAGAATTCATATCTTCAAAAGTGAGATATCTCACAGTACGTGGAGGACACTGATGTCTATATATGAATGTAGGAGACTCCCTAACTATTGAAAGAACTGCTGAACACAGACAGCCCTCAGCTGCCAGACAATGCAAGTGCCTCACTAAAAAAAATTTCCCCAAGCAGGAGCAGCCTGCACTAATCACTGAACTATCCCACTGCTCGCTGTGCCTGCCGGTGGAAGGCTTTGTTGAGCCTTCGGCAAAACTCAACATTTTCCCTACTGTCTTGATTTCCTTTTCACAGGTTGATTCTAGGAACAATCATCATCTGTGCTCATTTCTGACTCAGCATCTGTTTTCCAGTAAACCCAGACTGTGACTGAAAGTGTTTCCTAGGACAAGTGTGAAATGCACAGAGCTGCAGTCAGTGGTTTGTTGCTTTTTTAAAAAAAACCATAATCTCTCCAAAATCTCAGTAAACATCATTGTCATTTCACTGGCTAAAACTATGAAGGCACTGATTTCTGGTCTCTGGTAGAAACAGATAAGGCAAAAAAGAGTTGGACTTAATAGGGCCAACTTAAAATGGCTAACATCTATTAAAGTGTTATTAGATATCTAATAAGGTATTAATATCTAATTAGGTAATATCTAACAAGGTTATTAGACATCTTATTAGAAACCTATAATATAATATCTAATTAGATTATTAGATATTATCAAATACTAATAATATCTAAAAGTAATAACCTAATAATCTCTAGTTCATTCAGTTACTACATGTATAAGAATCTAAGTTGTTAGAAATGAAACTATATCGAAAAACAAAAAAAAAAAAAAGAAATGAAACTATAGCTCACTTGTAGTGTACTTGCCCACCATGTGTGAAGCAATGGGTTCAATCCAAGCACTGTGTTTGTTTTGTTTGTTTGTTTTTAATTATCTAAAGACTGGGCATGTAGCTCCTGTCATCCCTGTTGAGGCAAGAAGATCAAAAATTTAAGACTGGACTAGGCTACATAAGAAAGGTCTATCTCAAAAGAAAGAAAGGGAGGTCCAGCAAGGTAGCTCAGTGGGTAAGGGCACTTGTTCCAAAGCCTGGCAATCTAAGTTCAGCTCCCATAGTAGAAAGAGAACCGATTCCCAAAGGTTGTCCTCCCAGCTCTATACATGCACCACGGCACATATGCAGGTATATACATACGCACACACAAAATGTTTTTTTAAAGGTTTTAAAAGAAAAGAAAGGTCACTTAGATGGCTAACAACATGGTCATCCATCCTCAGCTATTTTCAAGGCCAGCATGGGATATATGAATCAAGTCTCAAAACAAAAACATCAAAAAGGACTAGCAAGATGTCTCAGCACAAAAAGGCACTTTCTACACTATCCCAGTGCCTTGAATTCCATCCCTGGAACCCATGAAAAGGTAGAACGAAAACCAGTTCTAAGAATTGTACTCTCACCTACACATGAGGTGGACACAAGCACCAACTGTCATAGGCACATCATATACACAGTAATAGATAAGATACCTAAGAACCTCCAAAAATATTCTCGTACCTTTTGGTTTCTTTTTTTTTCCGAGAAACTTTCAATTTGAGGCATTGGAATGTATAGAGAAATATTCTGGTGTCCTAGTTTCCTCTCTGCTGCTGTGACAGACACCATGGCCAAAAGCAGCTAAAGGACAGGGTTTGTTCCAGCTTAGAGGTCAGGGCTGGAAGCTCACATAGGTAAGTGCTTGAAGCAGAAACCTTGGAGGAATGCCGAACTGGGCTTGTGCACCAAGAGGTGGGTACCCTAGTTAACTTTAACTGGCAACTTTACATAGCTTAAGAAGGGAATCTCAGTTGAGGAATTACCCAGATCATATGAGCCTGTAGGCATGTCTGTGAGGTCTGTCTTTTCTTTTCTTTTCTTTCTTTCTTTCTTTCTTTCTTTATTTCTTTGTTTGGGTTTTTTTTGTTTTTGTTTTTGTTTTTTTGGTTTTTTGAGACAGGGTTTCTCTGTGTAGCCCTGGCTGTCCTGGAACTCACTTTGTACACCAGGCTGGCCTCGAACTCAGAAATCCTCCTGCCTCTGCCTCCCAAGTGCTGGGATTAAAGGCATGCGCCACCACCGCCCGGCTGTTTATTTATTTATTTTTCTTGATTGTTAATTGATACAGGACGGTCCAGCCCACTGTTGGCAGCACCATTCCCTACACAGGTGGCCCTGGCTTATAAGAAAGCTAGCAAAGTATCAACTTGTGAGTGAGCCAACAGTCAGCAGTGTTCTTTTATGGTTTTTGCTGTAACTTGCTAATTTTCTTGTGCTTTCACATTTGAGCCAAGATCCATGACAGGATGCTGACATCTAGTGGTGAGCCTTTTGAAAAGGCTTTATTTTATAAAGGTCTCTGCACATCTGGCTGTCCCAGATTCCTCATGCATAAGCGTTACCTCGGTAACATAATCCTAGCATTCTGTAGGAGTTGGTTCTCTCCCCCTTCACCACGTGGGTTCTAGGGATTGAACTCAGGTTGTCAGCTGTGGCGACAAGTACCTTTAACCACTGAACCACCTCACTAGCCCTCATGGTATATCTTAAAATTTGGCTGGGCAGTGGTGGTGGTGGTGGTGGCAGAGGCGGGCAGATCTCTGTGAGTTCAAGGCCAGCCTGGTCTACAGAGCAAATTCAGGACACTCAGAGCTACATGGAAAAACTCTGTCTTAAAGACAAACAAACGGGCTGAAGAGGTGACTCAGTGGTTAAGAGCACTGACTGCTCTTCCAGAGGTCCTGAGTTCAAATCCCAGCAACCACATGGTGGCTCACAACCATCTGTAATGGGATCCAAAGCCCTCTTCTGGTGTGTCTGAATATAGCGACGGTGTATTCACATATATAAAATAAGTAAATCTTTTTTGAAATGATCATAAAAAGCCAAATTTTAGGGGCTAGAGAGATGGCTCAGTAGCCAAGAACACTTGTTCTTGCTGAGGACCTGCGTTCAGTCCCCAGTCCCCATAGAGTACCTCACACCTCCAGTTCCAGGGGATCTGACTCTATCCTTTGACCTCTGAGGTCACTAGACAAAGGTGTGATGTACATACATACATACACACAGGAAAACATCTATGCACATAAAAATAAACAGGCAAATAAAAAAGCAACATATATCTTAAAAGCATCTAGTTCTGGATACTAGTGATTTATTAATTCACTTCTGTGTTTTCTTTCAGTGATTCCGTATAGATCAGTGATCATTCCAATTAAAAAGCTGAGCAATGCAATCATTACCTCGAACCCGTGGATCTGTGTCTCAGGAGAGCTGGGAGACACCGGAGTAATGCAGATTCCAAAAAACTTGCTTGAGATGACTTTTGAGGTAGGTTAGCTAACACCTTTCTTAGCTCTACAGAAGATTACTGGTTTTGCCTTTTCATTTTCCTTTAAACAAGTGAAAGGAACATGCAAGCATACAGGATCATTTTGTTCTATGCTTACAATTGTCTAAAGCAGGTTACATGAGTTGCTTTATGTTTTTATTGTTAAGCCCTATTTTTCTACTGGTAGTAGGCTTCACTAGGTCCTATTCCTTGATTCCCAGTTCTCGATTCCTTGATTAACACAGAACATGACAAACAGAGAATGTTAAATGAATGCTTTCCCTAAAGTGGTCCATAGGACCAGAAACCTGACATCCTTGTGGATGGCTCCTGAAGCACACAGTGGTATTATAGAATGTTTGTGTTTTTCAAGACAGGGTTTCTTTGTGTAGCTCTGGCTCTCCTGGACTGTATTTCCTTTAACTCAGATATCAGCCTGCCTCTGCTTCCCCAGTGCTGGGATTAAAGGCGTGTGCCACCATGCCTGGCTTCTGTAAATATAGCTTTTTATATTGTCAGTTTGGGGGTCTCATCTAATAGAATATTCTCATATGTTTGAACCAATATTCAGGTTGGTCCCGATATGCCAGGAGTATAACAGATAAAGAGAGAAACAGTAGTAGGGTGTTCTGTTCTCATTCGTGTTCCCTGGGATGTAAGTTCAGCCTTTCACTTGGAATCACGGTGCTCCTGCAGTGGAATCACAGTGCTCCCACAGTGGTCCATTTGGCTTTCTGTTTGTGGTAGACTCACATCTATCTGTATATAAAAGCCTTGCATTTTCTTAGCCCACCAATTATGGAACAAAAACTACATTGTTAGTCCCATCTTCTCCCTCCCCCCTCCCCCTCTCCCCCTCCCCCCCCCTCCCTCCCTCCCTCCCTCCCTCTCTCTCTGGCATCTCCCCTCAGCTAGGTCACATGATGCCTTTCACTAATACACAAAGAAGGCAAATGCCTTTAAAACTTGCAACTCTGATATTTCAGTCCAGCATATAGTAAGTCTGATCATCTCATTATCAGATGTTTTAAAGTCGGGATTTAGTTAGCATCCATTTTTGCAGTTCCTAACACCATTGCTTTGCCTTGTACTTGTCCACAAAGGGCCAGCAAGGACATTGATAATCACAGTTTATTCATAATTTCACTTTCTACAGTTTTGGTACCTGGTGTTAATTGTGATCCAAAAAAAAATTTTTTTTTTTTTTTTTTGGTTTTTTGAGACAGGGTTTCTCTGTATAGCCCTGGCTGTCCTGGAACTCGCTCTGTAGACCAGGCTGGCCTCGAACTCAGAAATCCGCCTGCCTCTGCCTCCCAAGTGCTAGGATTAAAGGCGTGCGCCACCACCGCCCGGCTGTGATCCAAAAATATTAATTGGAGAATTCTTTTAAAAAATATTCATAGCCGGGCGGTGGTGGCGCACGCCTTTAATCCCAGCACTTGGGAGGCAGAGGCAGGAGGATTTCTGAGTTCAAGGCCAGCCTGGTGTACAAAGTGAGTTCCAGGACAGCCAAGGCTACACAGAGAAACCCTGTCTCGAAAAACCAAAAAAAAAAAATATTCATAGAAGCTAAGGATGGTGTTGTATTCCTATAACCTCAGCACTTGAAAAGCAGAGACAGAAGGATTAGAAGTTCAAAGCCACCACCCTCAGCTACATAACAAGTTAGAGACCAGCCAAGGTTACAGGAGTTCATGTCTCAAAAAAATAAATAATAAATAAAATAAAATAAAATTCCAGGCACATGCCTGTAATCCTAAAATAGAAACAGAAGAATTGCTGCAAGTTCAAAGCCATCCTGGTCTACGTAATGAAACTGTCTCAAAAAGTAAACAGAAATTAAAATGTTTGAAGATGAGAGTTGTTTACACATTCTTGGCTTTTGTTATACCAAGGAACAAACCCAGACTCTTACTCGTGATCAGCAAGCATTCTGTCGTTGAGCTACACCCTCAGTTCACAACTTAAATGCTTGGTTGTCTGTTTTGTTTTGTTTTGTTTTGTTGTGCACCATTGTGAATAGCAGGATGAAATCTTTGTTGTTCCTGGGTCAGCCATGAGTTCTGTCTTCACCTAGCATGTCTGCACTGAATGTGCTACCCTCCCATTAGTTACTTAGTAAGCATTTAGGTCATCAGATTAACTGTTTAGGTGTGGCAGTTGCTTCTGTGTGGGTAATCTTTATTTTACGTATTAGTGGCCCCACAGCACAAGGGTAGTGTTACAGAGAAGGATCCAGACCATAAAACATGGCAACACTCTGGCGCGTGTGGCAGCATTGCAAAGCATATAGGAAAAGGACAGTACGTGCAGGTTTGGTCTTAGGGTAGTTTCTTGCACATACTAGGAGTCTTAGGATATATCCCTTGCAGACAAGATGAGTTTTGCAAATAACTTTTTAAACTTCTCTAGTAGTTCAGGGCCTTGACCAAGCTTAACAAGCACAGTACCACTGAGCTATACCCTAAGTCACTTGCCAAAAAATATAAAAATAATCAGTTAGCGTTTTCCTTTTTAATCTGCATATTTGCTGTAAGTCCCTCTAAATAAGACCCTTTCATACTTACTGAAATCCTTCTCACCCTTCGATTAAAGTATAATACTGTCAGATTCTGTTATTGGATTCCCCAAGTAGAAGTCAATGCTCTCCAGCGTTCTTCAAATACTTGTTTACATTTCTAGTGCAGCACCTCATACACTCCACCTCATTTGATAGTCATTGTCCGTCTCCTGTCTCATTGTATGAAGGTTCCTTGAAAGCGAAGACTACATGGAGATTGTCTATGATATTAAACTCAGAATATTGTACAGGGTAGGTATCTGTAAGTATTAGATGGAACCAAGCTTTAGCCTTGGCTAAAGCTAGAAGAGAATAGAAAAGAATCAAGTACAGAATAATGTGTGGTCCTGTCTCACGCAGTGCCAGAACCTGGGAAAGCTCACCACAGTTCAGATTGGCCATGATAACTCTGGACTGTTAGCTAAATGGCTGGTGGATTGTGTCATGGTCAGAAATGAAATCACAGGACATACGTACAGGTGAGTAAATGGACTCGGCAGAACTCTTTGTCTCAAAGCTCTTTAGATAACAGACCATTTTAAATTTCTTTCTTCCTAAATCTTTTTTCCCACTGCCTCTTGAATGAGGTTTTTTTTTTTTTTTTTTTGGTGCGGGGGGAGGTATTTTATTTTATTTATAGGACATAAAATTGGCCAGGTGTGGTTAGGTACACACCTTAAATCCCAGCACTCAGGAGGCAGAGAGAGGCAGATCTCTGTGACTTTGAAGCCAGCCTGGTCTACAAAGGAAGTACCAGAACAGCAGGGCTGCATAGACAGAATAATAATAATAATGTTGGCAAAAATGCTAGGTGACCTAGGTTCAGATCTCAGGTATTACCTTCTGGGAAGTGACCCAGAAGGTAAAGTGTTTTTCTTCCCAAACCAAAGGATCTGAGGTTGATTCCCAGTATCCCATGGGAAGGGCCTCAGGCATGCATCTGTAAGCCAGTGCTGGGAGGTATGGGGACAGGAGTGTACAGAACTCATTGACCAGCCAGCCTAGCCACATTAATGAGCACCAGGTTCAGTGAGGGACCCTAGCTAGAGAGATGGCTCAGCAGTGAAGAGCACATATTGTTCTTCCAGAGAACCTGAATTCCATTCCTAGCACCTGCATCAGGTAGCTCACAACTCCCTGTAACTCCAGCTCCAGAGGATTCAGTGCTTTTTACTGACCTCCAAGGGTACTCACATACATATGCACACAAGCACATACACACACAAATGCACACATATCCAGACATATATACAGATGAATAAGAAAAGATACTTAATCTTTGGTAAAAACAGATTGTAGAAGCTGGCAAAATGGCTCAGTGGTTAAGGGAACTTGATGTCTTTGTTTCCCAGCATCCACATAGCAGCTCATAAGTTCCAGAGATCCTGTGCTCTCTACAGGCACAGGCATACACATGGCACACAGACATTCATGTAAACAAACACTCATACACATAAAATAATAATTTTTTTTAGTTTAAGAATATGTCTAAGTATGATGTCTATGTAGCAGTGGTGTAGACCAAGCTGGCTTGGAATTCAGAGTTCTACCTTCCTCTGCCTCCCAAGGATTAGAATTAAAGGCATATATTGCCACACATAGATGATTGCTACTTTTCTATATTTTTGAGATTTTTTTGTGATTAAATAAACAATCCTCAGGCACTTAACACCATGGACTTCACCCATAATACCATTTTTAAACTTTTACTTAAAACTATTGGAAGCCAGGCTTGATGTCACTTATACCTGTAACCCCAATAACTCCATAAACTGAGGCAGAAGATTACCTGGAGTCAGAGACCAGCCTGATACCCTCCACATAATAAATTCTAGAACACCTTTAGCAATAGAGTAAGGCCCTGTCTCAAAACAAAAGCTTAGTTTTAGGAACATAGATTCATGGGATCTCTGGAGACCAAAGGGTAAGCTCACAACAACAACATAAGAAGATTCAAAAGATGTTAGATCAAATTATTTTTTTCTACCCTACCAGATTCCCTTGTGGGCGGTGGCTGGGGAAAGGCGTCGATGATGGCAGCCTGGAGAGAATTCTTATTGGAGAATTGATGACATCAGCTTCAGATGAAGACCTGGGAAAGCAGTGTCGGACCCCACCACAGCAGAAATCTCCCACAACAACCAGGAGACTGAGTATTACCTCACTAACGGGAAAGCCTGCCAGTGAGTTGCTTGCAGCGTGCCTCAGATGTGCAGGCTCTGGGGCCCATTTTCCAGAAAATGGTTGGGCTAATGAGTTATGGTGAAGAGATTAAAAAGAAGGGGCTGGGGAAGTGACCCAGAAGGTAAAGTGTTTTTCTTCCCAAACCAAAGGATCTGAGGTTGATTCCCAGTATCCCATGGGAAGGGCCTCAGGCATGCATCTGTAAGCCAGTGCTGGGAGGTATGGGGACAGGAGTGTACAGAACTCATTGACCAGCCAGCCTAGCCACATTAATGAGCACCAGGTTCAGTGAGGGACCCTAGCTAGAGAGATGGCTCAGCAGTGAAGAGCACATATTGTTCTTCCAGAGAACCTGAATTCCATTCCTAGCACCTGCATCAGGCAGTTCACAACCACCTGTAACTCCAGCCTAGACAGATCACACCTCTGGCCTCTGCAGGCAAAATGTACTCATACGTACATACCTGATTCCAAATATATATATAAAATACATGTTTAAAAACAAGATTTGGCCTGGAAAGATGGCTCAGCGGTTAAGAGCACTGGCTGTTCTTCCAGAGGTCCTGAGTTCAATTCCCAGCAACCACATGGTGGCTCACAACCATCTGTAATGGGATCTGATGCCCTCTTCTGGTGTGTCTGAAGACAGCTACAGTGTACTAATAAAAACAAGTCTTTTTTAATAATAATGATAATAATAATAATAAACAAGATTCAAGGGTTGTTTGGAGAGAAAAATCAATAAGAAAGAAACAGAGAGAGAGAGAGAAAGAAGGTGGATAAAATTAGGAAGATGGCTCAATAGGTAAGGTACTTGACTGCACAAGCCTGAGGACTTAAGTTTAGATCTCTAGCACCCATGTACACACCTAACTTCAGAGTCAGGGTTCCTTTAAAGTTCACTACCCAGCCTAGCCAATAGGTGAGCTCTGAGATCAGTAAGAGACCCTGTCTCAAAAAACCCAATACCTTCTCATGTGCATGATGTACGTGAGAGCACACACACACACACACACACACACACACATTCTCTCATTCAACCTTTTATTGTTGAGACTGTGTCTCACTATGGCTGGCTGGCCTGGCATTCATTCTTTAGGCCAGGCTGGTCTTGAACTTATAGATATCCGTCTGCTTCTGCCTCTGAAATACTAGACTTAAAGGTGCATGCTACCATGCCTGGCCTGTCATATCACTGATAATCTCTGTGAAAGGAAGGCTATGTCCACTAAGCATGTGTTCTAAACAACTTCCTTTTCTCTTGAAATATTTGATTTGGTTTGATTAGATTTGATTTGTATATATGTGGGGGTATCCTTGGAGGCCAGAAGAGGGTATTGAATCCGCTGGAGCTGGAATCACAGGTAGTTGCAAGGTGCACATACACATGCCGTTTTGTTTTGTTTTGCTTTGCTTTGAACCAGGGTTTCACTCTCTACCCGAGTGACCTGGAACTCACTATGTAGACCAGGCTGTCACAAAGATCTTTCTACCTTTGCCTCTGCCTTCTAAGTGCTAACATTCAAGTTGTGCACTACCACACCCAGCCCCCACACACCCCACTTTCCTCTTATTACCTATTTCTTCTTCTGACTCTAGGTAAAATTTGCTTACCTTTTTTATTTTAAAACTATTCTTGGGGTTGGGGGATTGACTTGGTTACTGCTTGCTCTATTACCATGACAAAACACCATGGCCGCAGCAATTTATAGAAAAAGCCTTTAAGCCAGGCAGTGTGGCTCATACATTTAATCCTAGCATTCAGGAGACAGAGGCAAGAGAATCTCTGAGCTTGAGGATAGCCTGGTCTGCAGAGCAAGTTCCAGAACATCCAGGATTACACAGAGAAACCCTGTGGGAAAAGCAAAAAAGAAAAAGCATTTAATTGGGGCCTTGCTTACAGTTTGAGAGGATTAGTTCATGATCATCATAGTGACAGGCTGGTAGGCATGGCACTGGGATAACAACTGAGAGTTCATATCTGGTCCACAAAGTGGAGACAGAAAGAAAGAGAAATAGGGCCTCGCATGGGCTTTTGAAACCTCAAAGCCCCTGGGGCTGAATAGATGGCTCAATGGTTAAGAGCCCTGGCTATTCTACTAGATGTTCTGAGTTCAATTCCTAGCACCTACATGGTGGCTCACAACCATCTATAACTGTAGTCCCATGGGATCTGATACCCTCTTCTGATTACAGATGGACATGCAGACAAAACACCCATACATAAATAAATCTTTGAAACCTCAGAGCCCATCTTGAGTGGTGGCATATCTTCCTTCTCCAACAATACTACACCTCCTAGTCCTTGATAAACAGTCTACCCCTAGTGGGAACCAGACATTCCAGTATATGAGCCTGTGGAGGCCATCCTAATCCAAACCATCACATGAAGGTAGTACCTCTGTTGGTAGCGGGCTTGTCTGGCAAAAAGAAAGTTCTCGATTCAGCTGTCAGCACCACATAAACCAGGCATGGTGGCTCCTGTTCATAATTCTCCTGTTCAAGGTGTCAAAATAGGATCAGAAGTACAAAGCCATCCTCAAATTCATAGTGAGTTGACCCTAAAAATAAATTTACTAGTCTTAATATGTGGTAGGCAAGGTAGCTTTGTCTTAAGTTACTTTCCTGTTGCTGTGATTAAAACACAATGGCCAAGGGCAGTTCTTAAAGCATTTAATTTGTGATTGATAGTTTCAGAGGGGGTGAAGTCATGACCATCTGGCAGGAAGATGGCACTGGAGCAATAGATGAAAGTTTACACCTTGAACCACAGTCTGGAGGCAGAGGTGGGGACTGTAACTAGGAATGGTGTAGGCTTCTGACACCTCAAGTCCCTCCCAGTGACATTTCTTCTTCAACAAGGCCACACCTTCAAAATCCTTCCCAAACAGTTCTACCAACTGGGACTAAGAATTCAAGTCTCTGAGCCTATGAAGGGGTTGTTCTCATTCAAACCACTACCATGGTTCAGGTCCCATTCAGGCAGCCCACCAAGCTATCTAGAAAGACGCAATGATGAACAAGTAGTCACTATAGGAATGGAGCAAGGAGAGTGACCAGCCAGGAAAGGAAGGAAGCCTGACTTCTGGCCGGGGCAGCGTATGGTATCTGTCTGGCTTCTCTCCTTTAATCGCAACAGCAGAGCTTCACACAAGTCCTTGAGAGCCTCAGATACCTTAGCAAACACCCACCAAGAGTCTTGGCAGAGCTGGGCAGTGGTGGCGCATGCCTTTAATCCCAGCACTTGGGAGGCAGAGGCAGGCGGATTTCTGAGTTCGAGGCCAGCCTGGTCTACAAAGTGAGTTCCAGGACAGCCAGGGCTACACAGAGAAACCCTGCCTCGAAAAAAAAAAAAGAGTCTTGGCAGGGAGCCTCCAAGTAATGATAAGGAGAGTCCTCCCACTTCACCCATCAAATCCAGAGGGCTGGCATTTCATGCTAGGAACCTGCCAAATCACTGCACCAAATAACTTGTTCTGTTGTCCCAGTGAGGAATGAGGGTTTTTTTTTTCTTTGTTTTTGTTTTGTTTTTCTATTTCAGTTGAGAAAAAAACCAGAGGAAATTAGACACTTGGCTTGGGTTGTAGTTTGCAGGTAGTGTGCCTGGGAGTTGAGTCTCAGGATCTCTTGAATTCTTTTCCAGTGCATCACAAGCCTTGGGCTTGGCCAGTTTGTCCAGTGGTAAACTCCATGAAATCTCTGGAAAAGGTAGCTTGCTTGGATTAAGTGTTTCCCGCAGGGACTTACAGTTGAACATCCTATAATAGTATTTTGGTTTATGTTTCACCAGGATGTAGACACTGTCAATTATTTTGCAGAACCCAATGCTGGACAGATCCAAGAAGGAATTGGAGAAGCTGTGAACAATATCGTGAAGCATTTTCACAAACCTGAAAAAGAGGTATTGTGGGCAGTAAAACTGTGTGGTGGGACTTTTCCCCTTATCAGGGTTTTTCTATGTAACTTGGAATTTACTGTGTTGACCAGCCTAGCCTCAAACTCACAATCTACCTGCCTCTCTCTTTCTCTGAGTGCTGGGATGGAGGGTGTGCACCACCACCACTGGGTTCATTTGTAAGCTTTCTATTGGCTACAAAAATGTCATCTGTTCAGATACCCTCGCAAGGCTCATTGATTCTCTAGTGTGGTTGTTATTTGGCCGTGGAGGGTGGTGTTGGATTACTTTATTTTATATGTTTGAGTGTTTCACTTGCTTGTATATCTGTGTACCACACGTGTGCCTGGTACCTGGAAAGGTAGAAGAGGGCATTGGATCCCCTGGAACTACGTCTAAGGGTTGCCATAGTGTAGTACAGAAGCAGGTCCCCTGTGGGAACAGCCAGTGCTCTTTACCACTGAGCCATCTCTCCAGCCCATCTTGTGGTTTTTTAAGCACAGAAACAACAGAATCCCTTGTCATTGTGTTAACATTATGCTTTACAGAGAGGAAGCCTCACAGTGCTGCTGTGTGGAGAAAATGGCCTGGTCGCTGCACTTGAACAAGTTTTCCATCATGGGTTCAAATCTGCCCGCATCTTTCACAAGAATGTCTTCATCTGGGACTTCGTAGGTAAATTAAGTAGATGCATATTATTGTAAAGCCACTGAACTGTTTCTTTAAAAACTCAGGAAGCCAAAATTTTGAATGAATAAAAAGTTGTAATAAACTAGGTGGTGGTGGCGGCGGCGCATGGCTTTAATTCAGGAGGCAGAAGCAGGCGGATCTCTGAGTTTGAAGCCAGTTTGGTCTACAGAGTTCCAGGATAGCCAGGGCTACATAGAGAAACCATATCTTTAAAAAAAAAAAAAAGAAAGAAAAGAAAGTTAATAATAAACTTAATAATAGTATTCTTGGGCTGCTGAGGGCTCAAAAAATACCGAGTTTGATCCCAGGGACCTACAAAGTGGAAGGAGAGTACTGACTCCCACAAGTTGCCCCTACACATACATAAGTATTTTATTTTATTAAATACGTATTTAATTAAATACGTATTTATTAAATACGTATTTAATAAAATAAAATAGGAGTTTGGAGTGATGACACATTAGTTAGGAGCACATGCTTCTTTTCCAGAGGACCTGCATTGAGTTCCCAGCATCCACATGATGGCGCACAACTCTCTTTAACTCTCTAGAGGATCTGATGTGCTGTGCTGGCCTCTGAAGGCACTGCACTCCCATAGTACACAGACAGACATACAGGAAGGCAAAACCATCATACGCATAAAATAAAGATATTAGTTTGGTCAAAGTAAATCTTTAAAAGCATGCTGAGTTTTGTGATTTATTTTTGTTTGTTTGTTGTTTGTTTGTTTGTCTTTAGGTATATAGAATTCTAGAACTCCCAGTTTGTTTAAAGGACCAGTGAATCATTTTGTGTTTATAAATTAGGCCAACATGAATTCAGATCATAGCTTTCCAGCAAAGAAAGGAAAGTTGCCAATGAGCCTGAGTGCTTTCCCCCTTTCCTAAAAGCCTTAGAGTTTTACTGCTCCTGACACTGATACTGTGTCCCTCTCTCCTCAGATTTACTCCATAATGTCCATTTATGCCTATTTAATAATCTTAATTAAGGCAGCTATTCTAGGAGAGGGCACCACCTTAATTGTCAGATGGCCATCGTGTTCTTATTCCTGGAAGGGTCGACTCTTAGAAGATAATTCTCCTTTTCTTCCTTTCTTCCTTTTCGTTCCTCTTTATTCTTTTCTTTTATTTTTAATTTTTTTAATTCTTTTGCTTTTTCATGCCAATTTCTTTTTCATGAAAGTATTTAAAAAGAACAAACTTTCCAACCTTCTGTAATATGGTCTTGATTAGAACATAAATTCCTCCCAGGCTGTGGTGGCACCTGCCTTTAATCCTCACACCAGGGAGCTTACTGTTCAGATCTTGGTAATTCATTATGAAATAAGTGAAAAAGTAATGGTTTGGGTGAGAGGACTGACTATGAAGCCAAGCCTCAGTAGAGTTTCCAGAATAAATTGGATGATGATTTTTACTACATACAAAGTTTTGACATTTCTATAAGTAACTGCTGTACTGTGGTGTGATTCTGCTTTTCTTCCTCAGAGAAAGCAGTGGCTTATTTTGAAACCACTGACCAGATTTTAGACAATGAAGATGATGTGCTCATTCAGAAACCATTGTGCAAAACCTTCTGCCGCTACGTGAATGCTATTAACACTGCACCTAGGAACATTGGGAAGGACGGAAAATTCCAGATTCTAGTTTGCCTGGGAACAAGGTACAGAGTCAAAGTTATGCTTTCCTTATTTTTGTTACATGGGTAACATGAATCCAGAAAAGGTTAGACCGGGTTATGCCCTTTTCTCTTGGCTTTCTTCATTCCAACTTTTGTTACGAGACTGCTGTTTTCTTGGTTCCTTCCTGTTACAGTAGCAACTGATTTACCCATTTGTTTTTAAGATTTATTTTATGAGCCGGGCGGTGGTGGCGCACGCCTTTAATCCCAGCACTTGGGAGGCAGAGGCAGGCGGATTTCTGAGTTCGAGGCCAGCCTGGTCTACAGAGTGAGTTCCAGGATAGCCAGGGCTACACAGAGAAACCCTGCCTCGAAAAATCAAAAAAAAAAATGTCAAAGATTTATTTTATGTACATGAGTACACTGAAGCTGTCTTCAGACACACCAGAAGAGGGCGTCAGATCCCAGTACAGGTAGTTGTGAGCCACCATGTGGTTTCTGGGAGTTGAACTCAGGACCTCTGGAAGAGCAGTCAGTGCTCTTAACCACTGAGCCATCTCTCCAGGCCCTGATTTGCGCATGTTTAAAATAGATTTCTGTGTTTTTATTTTGTGTATAAATGTTTTGGCTTGCCAGTAGTGGTGGCTCACACCATTAATCCCAGCAGTAAGGAAGCAGAGAAATGCAGATCATCAGTTCAAGGCCAACCTGGTCTACAAACTGAGTTTCAGGACAGCCAGGGCTACAGAGAGAAACCCTGTCTCTCAAAGCCAAAAACAAACAAATGCGTAAATAAATGTTTTTTTCCATGGATGTGTGTATGTGCTAAGTGCCAGGTGCCTGCAGAGACCAGAAGAGAGTGGGTCCTGGAAAAATGAACGCAGATTTGCAAAAGCAATAAGTGCTATTAAACACTGATCCTTCTCTCCAGCCCTATTTTATGTGAGAAAATAGGAAATAGATGAGTCCTAAATATCAGCAAACTATCCCACAATCATATAGTAAAAAACCAACCATTCCTTATGGTCTGTAATCCCAGCTCTTTAGGAGGCAAAGACAGACAAGACTCTTTAGTGCTTCCTTTGCCTACAGAGCAAGTTTAAGACCAGACTAGGGAATTTAGTGAGACATTGTCTCAAAATACTAAAAAAAAAGACTGGATATGTGGCTTAGTCTAGAGCCCTTAACCAGTGCACACAAGGACCTAGACTCAGTTCACAGCACTTGAGGAAAGAGCAGGGAGAGAAGGGAGGTATGAGGAAGTTGTAGGTTTATTTTTGGGAAAGGAAAAAGGCTCTAACTAGTTGTTAATTGTCTTGCTTCTCTGTGACCAGGTTCTTCTCCCTTCTCTGGTCCCTATAATTTTTACTATCTTTCTATCCTGTTCTTCACCTTGTTTTGCTGTCTGATTGATTGATTGGGTGATTGGAAACAGTGTCTATGTAGTCCTGCTATCCTGATACTTTGTAGACCAACTATGTAGACCAAGCTGAATTTAGACACTTCTGTCTCCCAAGTGCTGGGATTAAGATGTGGGCCACCATGGTGTCTGTTTTGTTTTGTTTTTGTTTTTTCAAGACAGGGTTTCTCTGTCTATCCCTGGCTGTACTAGAACTCCCTCTGTAGACCAGGCTGGCCTCCAATTCAGAGATCCTCCTGCCTCTGCCTCCCAAGCACTGGGAGTAAAAGCATGTGCTACTACCACATAGCTGTGTCTGATTTTTCAAATGCTATTAACTGCATTTATTGATTTATCTATTTAGTGTGTGTTTAGGAGAAAGGAGGTAGGAGGCAGACCAGGACATCTATATGGAGGTCAGAGGAAACTTTTTAAGAATCTATGTGGGATGCCAGGCGGTGGTGGCGCACGCCCTTAATCCCAGCACTTGGGAGGCAGAGGCAGGCGGATTTCTGAGTTCGAGGCCAGCCTGGTCTACAAAGTGAGTTCCAGGACAGCCAGGGCTACATAGAGAAACCCTGTCTCAAAAAAAACAAAAACAACAACAAAAAAAAAAAAACAAAAAAGAATCTATGTGGGAACCAGGAACTCAAACTCAAGTCTTCAGACTTGGCAACAGCTCCACCTTGCCAGCCCTGGTTTGCTTTCTTTGTTTTGGGTTTTTTTGGTTTTTAAGTTAAGAAGCTTGGGATGTAAATCAGTGGTAAAGTACTTGCCCAGAGTGCAAAAGACCATGAGGTTCTACCCCTAGCACCATCGAAAATATTTATTACAATAATAATAGTAATATAAAAAAATTAAAGGAAATAAAGTGCTATTTAACTTTGAAGACATGAAACTCTGCCTTTAACCCTAACCCGTTCACTCACCACCCACCCTCATTACTCTGCGTGAATTTGATGCCAGAATGAGCTAAATAAGGAGACCTGATTTCAAAAACCAAAAAAAAAAAAAAAAAAAAAAAAAATTAACTAAACTAAAGTTTCTCTGGGAGAACTCTTTCTCTTACTGCGCCCAAGATTTCAATCTTCTCCTAGGAGAACATTTTTGGGGGGAACTTTTACTTTATGTTGAGATGGGGTTTCGCTATTAGATCTGACTAGTCCGGAACTCGTTGTATAGACAAGGCTGGCCTCAAACTCAGAGAGAGCTGCCTGCCTCTACTTCCCAAGTGTCTGGACTAAACAGGCATGTGCCACCACAACTGCTCCTAGGAGAACTTAATTTATTGTAGTATTGTTTCAACTGGCTGATAATTAAAGGGAAAGACACAAGGGGGAGCCAGTTACACTGTATCCGTTAGAGCTCAGATGCTATGTCTGTTTGGTCTGTAGGGATCACCTGCTCCCACAGTGGATTCCATTGCTAGCAGAATGTCCTGCCATCACCCGAATGTATGAAGAGAATGCACTGCTTCGAGACCACATGACTGTCAACTCCCTTATCCGAATTCTGCAGACCATTCAGGATTTCACCATAGTCTTGGAAGGATCACTAATCAAAGGAGTGGATGTGTAAAGCAGCCGACAGGAACTCTTCTTCATCTACCCCAGGCTCCTGAAGCTTCCTCAGCTATGGGGACCTATCTGGACCGGTCCCACTGCCGGGGCAGTGCACTAGAAGCCCTAGTTTGAACAGTCTCCACTCTGCAGACAAGGCAAAGTGCTGTATTGTAGTTCATTTGAACCTGAAATTTAGTATAAAATAGAGTATTTTCATGTGTTAGAAGTGTGTAAATATGCTATCTTTAAGAAATTATATTACTCTAATAAGATACTTTTCTTAGATTGAATATTCCTGTGACTTAAAATAAGTAGATTAAAAATGTTGGGGGCGGGGAAAGAGGTGCTAGTCAGGAAGAAGCCAGTAACTGTGTATATAGTGCAATCCAGGCAGGCTTCTTTTTCCCTCCAGGTCTCACAATGGAACCAGAATGCTTTGTTCTGAAGCAGCCATCCCTCCTGGAGTCCCATCCTGTGTGTGGTGAATGTATACAGCTTTACATAATGTACAGCAATCCTCATTGTTCCTTTTAAGTTATAAACCATTTAATACATTTGAACTATGAGTAATTTTTCTAGTTTAGGGAAAGTTTTTCAGTTGCCATAAGGAAAAGATATAATTAAAGTATTTTAAATATCAGACCCCAGAAAGGCTTGGTGGTGGCTCACACCTTTAATCCCAGCACTAAGGAGACAGGGCAGGTGCATCTGAGTTGCAGGTCAGACAGAGCTACATAGCAAGACCCTATCTACACACACACACACACACACACACACACACAGAGAGAGAGAGAGAGAGAGAGAGAGAGAGAGAGAGAGAGAGAGAGAGAGAGAATACCAGATCCCAAGAGCTTGGCTAATTGGAAAGCAAACACAAGAAGCCTGAGAAGCATGGGATTTTAACTTCTTTACTCTAGAAAGATTATCCTGGAGGCTTCCTTCTTGGAATTTTTATTACTGTTCTTTGACAAGGCTTTTGAGATAATGAATTTCAGTATCAGCCATATAGCCATAACTGTAAGAAACAGTGTGACTCAGTACTTTTAACTTGGCCATCTAAACCCTTTAACTAGAGCTAAACGACCAGCCCAGTCTTTGTTAGGTTCCAGCCACTCCCTCTGTCCGCCCCATCCCCCCTCTCAGGAAATGGAAGGAATGTGGAAGAAGGAGGAGGTCTCAGTGTGATTTGGAATGCTTTTGTGAAGGTATTTGTTGACCATGATAATGCAAATAACAGAAGCAGAGAAAAAGAATGAAGCCTTTCTGGGTGTTCCAGGGAAATGTAAAGCAATTGGCCCAGAGAAGTTAAAAGCCACTGCTGCAGATTGAGAAGTGAATTTGACACAAGAGACAATTTAGGAAGCCGTGAAGCTATACCTTTCTAGTTTGATAGCTTATTTATTTTTTTAAGTTAAATAAATGTTAGCAACTACATTAATCTTTATCTTTTGGTAAGTAAGTTGCGGAACTCTAATTAGGCACTGATACCTTGTTAGTAGCAAAATTGCCTCAGCAGAGCTCCAGGTTTTATTCCCTGTTGTAGCTGAAAACCCGAGCCATGGCCTCTCAGGATCCGTGTGCAATCTCAAGGCCCTGGGCTCCTGCCAGCAGTGCTGTTTTCCGTATTTCCTGGAGGAAGAGACTAAGAGATCAAGTGCCTCATGCCCTTTGTCAGAAACTATTCAGCCAAGGAACAGCACCTGGTACTATGAAGAATATGGTTGCCAAGGGTACATTTACAAACCCGTAGAAAGAAAGGGCTTAGAACATGTCTCTAGATGACCTGGGTAACCCAGAGGTTTGTTTACCTAGAATAAGGGTGTCTATAGTAGAGTGAAACTATTCTAGAGAAAGATCTACTGTGGAAAACACCCAGAAGTTAGATACGGTCCATCCCAGGGTTTTATTATGGTCTTTTCCCCATTGGGCCATCCTAACGCCGAGCACTCAGTGGACTTTTAAGTCAGTATTCCACAGCTGAGTCATTTTATAGGTGAAAATAGAACACCTAAGAATCAAAGACACTGTATTCTTGCCCTCTCCCCCTTGACAACACAGGGTTTAGAATTTACACTTTTTTACCACACCCGAGTGCATGAAAGCGACCTTGGAGACATTCTTACTCAGCATTTCTCCGGTTGAATCTTCAATCAACTGTACAGATATGAAGCTATATTTCTGTGATACATAATGATAAGGACTGAAGCTTCTGTTAAACCGTTTTGTTGTTGTGGTTTGTGAAACGGGATCTCCCTGTAAATCCCTGGCTGGCTTTGGAACTCCATTTGTAGACCAGTCTCAGCTGGAACTCATGGAGCTCAACCTCCTGAGTGAGGGGAATTCACTCACGTGAGTGCCCTGCCCAGCAAACTATTCCTAATCTCTTAGGCATTACATCTGTTGTTAAAAATGGGAGCAGAGTTGCATTCAAGCTTGAGTTTAAAACTGTTACCTAAAAAGTAGTACCCAAAAACAAAAAAACAAAAAAGAGTTACCTGTAAAATTTTTTGTTCCACGTGATGTCGACTAGTGAAATAACTGATTAAAAGCACCAAGCATTGTCTCAGGCTAGCCTTATGCCTTGGTACAGAATCTGCTTAGACAGCTGGGCCTGTCTAAGCAGATTCTAGGAGCTGCTTGACTGACCCATAGCCCATGCCTTTGAATTTCCCACTGGTGATAAATCTCAACCTTACAGAATAAATTTAATATGTAGGAAAACCTAAAGACCTTAGGGTGTGATAAAAAATAAAAATGTGTTTCCACTGAATTTGGGGTTACCCATTGTACATGATAAAGAAGTAAGACTTCTCATGTGACTTATAACAAAAGTCAATATGAAAAATACATCAGTGGTAGCAGATTGCTCAAAACAGATGCATATAATCATACAAGCTGACTTCTGTAAAGACCATACAACAGGCATCCTTCTTGCTCTGCTATTTAAAAAAAGAAGAGAAAAAAGGAAAAAAACTAGTACAAAGCTTTAGAATCACCTCATAGCAAATGAATATCAAAACTACTTTCTTACTTGTGTTTGTGCAAATAAATTTAAAGCAAATACCTGGGACCAAAATTAATATTCTACATAGTAACTTTAAAGTAAATCATTTTAAAGTTAAGTTGGCAAGGAGAGATTGCTAAGCGGTTAAGAGCACTGGCTGCTCTTGCAGAAGACCCAAGTTCAGTTGCCAGCTCCCACCTGGTCCCTCACACCCACCTATTACCACAGTTCCAGAGGACCTGATGCACTCTTCTAACCACCTTGGGCCCCCAGCATAGTGAACATAGATACATGTAGGCAAAACACTCATAAAACAAAACAAATCTTTTTTTTAAAAAATCTTATTAACTGTGCAGTGGCTGGAGATGTAGCTCAGTGGTAGAGTGCCTGTGTAGCATATACGAAACCCTGGGTTCTGTCCTCAGCAGGCACAAATAAAATTGCCAAAATTTTAACTTCCTTCAAAAACTTATTCTCCAAGTATTTTTCTTGAGTACTAAAATCTCTAATCTCAACCTTCATGTCACCTTTCTGGTGGCCTTACAGAGGCTTTCGTGTTATATGTGAGAAGCTCTCCATGCTTTAGGAGGAAGGTACCTTAGTACCGCACAATGACCAAGCTTCTCCACGTGAGGTGGAGTTGTGAGTTGGAAAGCAGGCTGCAAGGAACAAGTGAAGACCCCTGACCTGACCCTGTTTCCACTGGGAATGAAAATCTGATAGAGGAAACATAAAATTTGCAACGGTTGAATTTCATCTAAAATTCATTTTAAATGTTCGTATTGTACTTTTTCTAGCTCTGTGGGATTTATTTAAAATGACTTTTTAAAGAATTTATTTTAATGAACTTGTATAACACTGTATGAGTAATAAACTTTTGCTTCTACTTCCTTTTCTGACAATAAGCATATGTACAAATGTAATGAAAAACAGGTTAAGACTATACATAGCACCTTGTGTCTGACATTCGTCAATATCTCTAAAATAGGAGGTAGTAGACAAGGTCATCAGATCCCCAGGGAAATATTTGACTGCATTGGAAAGAGAGTTCTTTATAATGTAAAATATCTTCTAAGAATAATGGCTTTTCAATAGAGTATTCATTTAGGAATTTGTGTTTTCTCTGAAGTTTACAGAAGCTAGTCCACCCTTTTCATGGTGTTGAAAGGGCGTTCTGAACTTATATATTTCAGTATTAACACCTTTATTGATTGACAACAGAGCACTCTACGGCTTTGATAGAGTAAATGGTATCTCTGTGTCTTTTGTTTGTTTGGTTTAATTTTGCTTTTGGTTTTTTAAAAGGAAGAGTCTTTTTACGTAGCCTTGGCTGTCCTAGAACTCACTCTGTAGACCAACCAGGCTGGCCTTGAACTCACAGACATCCACTTTCCTCTGCTTCCCAAGTGCTGGAATCAAAGGCCTGCACTACCACACCTGGCAAGCATCTGTGTCTTTAGAAATCTTTGTTTCTTTCTCTCTCTCTCTCTCTTTAGATTTATTTATTATGTATACATCATTCTGACTGCATGTATGCCTGTAGAGCAGAATCTTATTATAGATATTATTACAGATCTCATTACAGATGGTTGTGAGCCACCATGTGGTTGCTGGGAATTGAACTCAGAACCTCTGGAAGAGCAGTCAGTGCTCTTAACCTCTGAGCCATCTCTCCAGCCCCCAAAATCTTTGTTTCTTATGTAATTATCTTTTTTGTATTAACATTTAGTATAACTGGGAGCCAGAAAAAAATAACTTATGTCCCTTATTTTTAAAATACATGTACAAATTTGCTGAGTCAAATGGACCGTTAAGCTTTTTAAAGAGGTTTGCTTTCGCAGTGTGATGAACGGAATCCGAGGAGGGGCTGGAGTGGAGCTCAGGTTTATATGTGCTTAACATGCTTACACAAGGCCCTGAGCAGCACTCCAGCAAAAGGGAATAAACTCAAGGATGATTATAGCCCCCCAAATCTGATGTATCTCTCTCTCAAGGATAAGATCAAAGTTGATTTCAGAAAGACACATTGAGGTATTCATATTTATAGCAGACTGAAGAAAAGTTAATCAAATAAACTTACCCCTCTCTGAAAGGGTCCTGTCATGTCCTTAGCTATTTAGGAAGTAGCCATGCTTGGTCCAGTTACTTGTGGGTTGGATCCAGGATGTATTTTAAACAAGTATTGGCATAGATAGTAAGGAGTTTCTGTTGTCAGTCAAATGAGGATATAAAACATAGAAAAGAAAATCTTACGCTACACTTGAGCCACATATAAAGATAGCCTATGTTGTTGTTGTTGGTTTTGTTTTTAATTACTATTTCTGCATTTAAATTATACTGTTTTCCTTTGTATTATTAACAATGTATGTCAGAACTGGAGTTTTCTCCCCTCTCCCCTCTGAACATAATATAAAATCTGAAGAGTATTGTGACGTTACGCACTTTAACATATCAGACAAACTGACATGGGTTTTCAGGTTTTGGAGTACATTTAAATATGACTTTTCATGCTTTCTTCTTTACAAATAAAACTGTGGGGTTGATACTTTGTTGTTTTGTTTCACTATTGGTGGAATCTTACTAAACGTTTCATAAAACAATAGATTTAAAAACCAGAAATGACTCAGCCATTTCTCCATGGTTAAGAGCACTGACTGCTCTTCCAGAGATCCTGAGTTCAATTCCAGCAACCACATGGTAGCTCACAACCATCTGTAATGAGATCTGATACCTTCTTCTGGGGTGTCTAAAGATAGCTACAGTATACTCATATACATAAAATAAATACATAAATCTAACAAAAAAAAAAACAAACAAACAGAGATGAACCAAAATCATTACAGAAAAGGAAGGAAAGAAAACATCTGCTGAACATATGATTATCCAGTAAGGGTGGAAGAAAATGAGCTCAACCTTACCCCATGTAGAAAAACCAATTCTTTATAGAATTGCTCTATTAAAGCCCTCAACTTAATGAGATGAGTTCTATTCATGTAGTGATGGACGCTCTGCTCAGCAGAAGTCCAGTTTGGGGTGCATTGGGGTGCTGGAGATCAAGTGCAAGGTCTTGCACATGCTAGATAACCATCCTACCACTGAGTTATACTTTCACTCTTTAAATACTAACCTTATTTTAAAAGGGGGAGGGGAGAGTAATAGTGGTACACCTTTAATCTCAGCACTTGGGAATCAACTCTCTCTGAGTTTGAGACCAGCATAGTCTACATAGTGAATGCTAGGCCAGCCAGGGCTATAAAGCAAGAATCTGTCTCAAAAACAAAACAAAACAACCTTCACCAAACCATCTGGAATAATGTTTAGCCAAATATCTGGGCAGCCTGGCCCATTTAAGTTGATGCATAAGATTAACTACTGTAAACAAGAAAACATAATAGAGAATGTTCTGAGTAATAAAAATCTCTAAACCAGGTACAACTGTGCACTTGTACAATTAGTGTTCTCTCCTGCCATCTTGGAATTGAACTTAGGTTGTCAGGCCTGTACGTATAGGACAGGGCCAAGGATTGGGGGGCCAGGAGTGGGAAGAGAAAGGCAACAGTCACGTGATGAATCCTGGGGAAACCAGACTCAAGAAACCAACATCTGAGAGCAGATATGAGTTTATTACACAGTGCATACACTTATATACAGTGTTTGAGCCAATCCTAGACCCCTAAATCCTTGGTCAGTCATATCTCACCACACTATCACTCTGTACCAAAGAGAGCCCTGCCTGATGAGGTTACTCAGAAGGAGTGAGAGGAGCATTGTCCTGTTAGACAGAGGGGTTGGGAGAAGCAGCTTCTGCCCTGGCCTTGGTTCCTTTTTGCTATTTCACAGGCATTCCCGGGGCCATCTTAGATTTAATGCCCTGGAAGCTCAGGACTCTTTGAGGAGTTGTAGGAGCCTGTGGCACCTAGCTCTCCATCCCACTTTGTCCTTCACAAGGTTGACTTCCACATCCCCTACACGTATGCCAATATCTGTTCCATCTGACCCACCTCACTGAGCACTCTTACTGTGTATTCATTCTATCAACTCGGTTCCTCTAGAGAATCTTGACTCTAATATACATAGGTTCTTGGGATTCAAATCCTGCTTGTCCTACTTGTTATGGCTCCACCTACTTGGCCATTTCTCTACACCCTCCCCTTCCATTAATATGTTTTTGGGCTGTTTGTTTTGTTTTGTTTTTTGAGACAAGGGCTTCCTTCTATGTAGTCCTGGCTAGCCTGGAACTCACTATGTAACCAGGCTGGTCTGGAATTCATGAAGCTCTGGCAGCCTCTGCCTCCAAGTTCTGGGATTAAAGGTGGTTATCACATCTAGCTCAGTCCATTTCTTTTTACTATATATGCTTGTTTTTTATGTTTTAGCTTGTAATAATTATTAATTGTCAACCTTATTGATAATTTCTTTGCCAGTGAAATGAGCCAATTCAAGCCAGATTAGGTTATATTAAAGGCAGTTTTATTAGGAAACTGCTCTTAGCGAGTTCATTGTCCCTAAGGACTGAGGCCAGGGAAATTTCCTTGGGGAAATAGGGGGAGGGGATGGGTAGGGAGGAGAGAAAGAGAAAGGGCACTTGCACAGAGAAAGAAGAGGAGAGAGGAGGAGGAGGAGGAGGAGGAGGAGGAGGAAGGAAGAAGAGAAGGAGAGGAAGAGGAGGGGGAGACCCAAAAATGTCTGGATTGTATAGGGAAGAGCCTCTTGGGGAAGGGCAGCCCAGATTCTGGGCTGAGAAGTTCAAGGTTGGGGGCAGGGTGTGCCAGGTAGGGAGTGAGAGATTCTGGGAGAACCTGGAAGCCAAGTCTGCTTCAATATGTAAAATACGCACCTCAGTCCATTGTCCCTGGGATGTGAAATGAAACACTTATAGAATCTAGAATCACCTGGAGATAGACCTTTAGGTGTTCCATAGCTAGGATCCTGTGGAACTGACATGCATTCACCTTTCTTTTCCTGATTATAGATGCCATATGTATTAGGGTTCTCTAGAGTCTCAGAACTTATGGAATGTCAGCTGTGAATGGGAAGTCCAAGAATCTAGTAGTTGCTCAGTCCCACAAGGCTAGTTATTTCAGCTGGTCTTCTGTAGAAGTAGGTTCCAACAGATGTGCTGGCGAGTAAATGCAAACCGGCAAAGAAGAGTGAGTCTTCCTTCTTCCAATGTCCTCATGTAGGCCTCCAGCAGAAGGTGTGACCCAGATTAAAGGTGTGTACCACCACGCCTGGACACCACATGACAAGCTGCTTCAGGCTTCCAATCACCTGTTTTTTTTGTTTTTTGTTTTTCTCCATGGTGGATTGTATATTTGAACTATGAGCCAGAATAAGGCTTTTATTCTTGAAATTGTTTTTAATTATAGTATTTTATCACAACAACAGGAACATAAATTAAGACATAACTCAAAAAACATTAAAAACAAAAGTCTCGGACTAGAGAGATGGCTCAGCGGTTAAGGGCACTGACTGTTCTTACAGAGGTCCTGAGTTCAATTCCCAGCACCCACATGGTGGCTCACAACCATTTGTAATGGATCTGATGTGCTCTTCTGGGTGTGTCTGAAGACAGCTACATTGTACTCATATAAATAAAAATAAATAAATCTTAAAAGAAAAGAGATCCGGCTGTGAGATGGCTCAGCGGTTAAGAGCACTGACTGCTCTTCTGAAGGTCCTGAGTTCAAATCCCAGCAACCACATGGTGGCTCACAACCATCCGTAATGAGATCTGACACCCTCTTCTGCTGGGTCTGAAGACAGCTACAGTGTACTTACATATAATAATAAATAAATCTTAAAAAAAAAAGAGATCATATTAGAAGGTGACTTGATACATTTTTTTTTGTTTGTTTGTTTTGTTTTGTTTTTTAAAGTCTCATGTTACCCAAGTTGGCCACAGACTTGATATGTCATTCTGGAAGATGTATGTCCTTGAGTCCTGGACCCTCTTAACACTATCTCTCAAGTACAGATGTAGATCTGTGTGCTCTAATTCCTAGTGATTTTTTTCCCCTTTGGTTGTTGTCATAAATGTTTAGTTTCTAATTATTTACATTTCTTTTTTAAGTATTATTATATTTTATATGTATGAGAATTTTGCCTGCCTGCACATGTATGTTCCAAGCACATACCTGGTATCTGAAGAGGTCAAAGAGGGCATTAAATCCCCTGGACACAGAGTTCCCAGTACAGATGGATGTGAGCTGCTGTGTGGGTGCTGGGAACCTAAACTGGGTTCTTCTGCAAGAGCAGCAAGCGCTCATAACCTTGAGGCATCTGTCCAGTCTTCTTCCCTTTCCCCAGATACTTACATTCTTTATCCATCCTCTTGCTTTATCTGTCATGGTTGAAAGACTAGCTTCCAGAACTATTCTGAGATTCAAACCCTGCCACTTACATCAGCCAAGGCCCTAAAGTCCATCATTTATCACTCTCTGAAATCAGCCTTCTCATTGTACTATTTGACTCCCCATAGAATATTAGTGCCTGAAAAGATGACCTGTCTCATTGTTTGTTTATTGTAGTTTCTAGTTCTGGGAACTGGGAACAGTGCCTGGTACATAAAAACAATTCTGTCAGGTGGGCAAGATGACCCCAGGTAAAAAGAACAATACTGATTTCCTTAAGAAGTAATTCTGGTGTGGTGGCGGTTAGGCAGTGCAGCTCTGGTGATGCGCTCAGCTCCCAAGCCGCGCCACCATGAAACCGAGAGGCGGAGCCCAAGCGCCGCTCCGCAAGGTTGTCGGCCAAGCCCCGCCCCTACCAGGGAGAAACCGAAATAGGCCTCGGGAAAGAAGAAAGCATCAGACAAAAAAGTGCAGATAAAAGGCAAGAGGGGAGCAAAGGGCGAACAGGCTGAAGTGACTAACCAGCAAACTATAGATCTGCCTGCAGAAAATGGAGAGACGGAAAACCAGAGCCCAGCCTCTGAAGAAGAGAAAGAAACTAAGTCTGACTAAGCATCCATCAGTGGTCCCTGCCTCCCTTCTTGTACAATCCAGAGGAATATTTTTATCAACTATTTGTAAATGCGAGTTTTTTAGTAGCTCTAGAAACATTTTTTTAAGATTTATTTATTTATTTTATGTATGTGAATACACTATAGTTGTCTTCGGACACACCAATTGAACTCAGGACCTCTGGAAGAGCAGTCAGTGCTCTTAACCGCTGAGCCATCTTTCCAGCCCCCTCTAGAAACATTTTTAAAAGGTGAGGGAATCCCACCTCAGCCCATTTTTTAAGTGTAAATTTTTTTTTTAAGAGGTTAAATCATTTGCTGGTTGTTTATTTTTTGGTACAACCAGAAAATAGCAGAATACTGAATCAGGAGAGGCTGCGACTGTCTCAGAGGTCACCATAACATTCCGTAGAGGGGGTTAGTTTTATATCCTACAATACAAAGCATACTAAATGGCAATTTGGAGTCTCAGTTGTGCATTTGTGTCTGGAATATTTTCAGTTCTATCTGGTCCGGTGTTCTAGTAGAACCATTTTGTAAGAAAGCCAGTCTTTGGTCCTTGCCCTGCCAGAACTGTGATGTCCGTGGTCATAGCAGTCCATTTTTCTAACAGTTGCGATAATGTGCTGTGAAAGATGGAGATTTTGAGTATGTTCTGTGTGGCATAAAATTGTAAATTGGTGGAATTGAGGATTATGAGCGTTTGGTTATTAAAAGAGGTCTTAGGGAAACTTGCCAAGTTTGAGGCTGGAACATCACTGGAATAAGTTCAAAGAAACAATAAAACAATATGTAGCTCTTCATTCGCATACATGAATACAATGTGACTCTTCAGAGTTTGGGTTTGTGAAACAATATATGGCTCTTTTTTGGGTACCTGTAATAAGAATTGGAAAGTCTGTGTACTCTGCTCCTCAACCAATAAAATCTGCTGTGAAAGAGTGAAAAAGAAAGAAAGAAAGAAAGTGAATGAATGAATTTTGGCAATACCTATACTTTGTAAATCTCCTGTCTGTCTAAACAACCAGACTTACAGTCTACTGTCTCTGTTTAAATTGCCAAACATCTAACCTGGGACTGGGACCCAAAAGAGATTTAAAGATAGTTTTGTAGAATGAATAAGCTTACAGTGTATATAGTTAGTAAAATCTTCTGTTCAGTACCAATCTTACTTGGACCTTAGCCCTAATCATCCAGGAACTTTAGTAAAGAGTGAGTGTCAGGGTTTAGCAGCAGAAGTAGTCCCTTGGTGGACAGATTGGGGCTGAGGCTCTCTCTGGGTACTGGGCACATATTCTACAGGGAGTTACTGCCTTAACCCCTAATACTTAATCTTACAATTTGTTTTTAACATTTATCTTGTGTGTGTGCACATGTGTAGGATGGAGTATAGCTGTGGGAAGTTGGTTCTCCCCTTCCACCATGTAGTTTCTGAGTATCAGACTCTGGTTATTAGATTTTTCAGCAAGTGCCTTTCCCCACAAAGTCTTTGTTGTGTTGTTTTGGGTTTTTTTTTTGTTTTGTTTCTGAGACAGTGTCCCAGTATGTAGCTCTGGCTTTGTCCTGGAATTCATTGGGTAAACTAGGCTGGCATTGAACTCACAGAGATCTCACTGCCTCTGCCTCCTGAATGCTAGAACTAAAGGAATATGCTACCATGCCTGGTCTTACTCAGAGTCTTCTTATTGATCCTTAATACTTTGTTTGTGAATGGAAAAATTAAAATAAAAAAAAAAGTAAGGGCTGGAGAGACGGCTCAGCAGTTAAGAGCACTGACTGCTCTTCCAGAGGTCCTGAGTTCAAATCCCAGCAACTACATGGTGGCTCACAACCATCCGTAATGAGATCTGACACCCTCTTCTGGAGTGTCTGAAGACAGCTACAGTGAACTTACATATAATAATAAATAAATATTTAAAAAAAAAAAGAAAAGGACATGACATGGCTGTTCCTTGGTATGATGGAGGAGAAAGTTCACTGTTGATAAAAAGAGGAGCATAGCCAGAGGCAGAAACATCTGAGGTAGTCCAAAGTGGACATTATCAGACTAAGCTGGGACATGTGGGTAGTGTTGTGTTTTATAAAAAAGAAAAAAAAGCCAAGGATATGTTTGGTGGAGGCACAGTATAGCGAGGGGGAAGGGGGTGTTTCTGCAGGTCCATGCTGAGGCATCCCTTCTCCTAGAGGTACCAGCTATATGACGGTATAGTATAGAGTAGAGTTTATTTAGGGCATAGGGAGGGGAGTTGAGGAACAGTAGAGACAGAAAGGGGGAGAGAGAGAGAGAGAGAAAGAAAGAGAGAGAGAGAGAGGGAGAGAGAAGGGAGGAGGGGAGAGGAGAGGAGAGGGGAGGGGAGAGGAGAAGAGTTGAGGAGAGGAGAGGAGAGGAGAAGAGAGGAGAAGAGGCCAGCCATGAGCACATGGAGAGAGAAGAGAGAGCAGGGAGGGGAATGGGGCAAGAAGGGACAGAAAGGGAAGAGAGGAAGAAGAGCAAGAGAGGAGGGGTGAGCAGCCCTTTTTATATTGAGTCAGGGATACCTGGCTGTTCCCAGGTAACTGTGGGGCGGAGCCTAGAAGAAATGTCAACAGGTAGAGGGGGAAGGAAAGAGAAGAGAGGATATAGCAGACCAGAGGTTACAGGAGGCCAGAGGTACAAAAAAGGACCTGGTAACCAAAATGGCTGGATTAGATAGGGAAGAGCCTCTCCGGGGAGGGAAAGCCCAGCTCTTGGGCTGGAGAGCTCAGAGTAGAGGGTGAGGTCTCCCAGTCATACCCCTTAACAGGTGGGGACTGAGGAATCCTGGGAAGACCTGGAAGCCAGGTCCACTTTGACATGTTAAACAGGCACCTCAGCAGCTTGTCCTGGGTTTGAAATTTAAGAGTTTTAGACTGCTAAGAGTCAGATTCATATCTTGCTCTGTCACCCAAGCTAGTCCACATTGCAAACAGTCACTCTGCTTCATCCTCCCTGATGGCTGGGGCTACAGGTGTGTTCACCGCACCTGGCTCAAGGGCCCTTTTATATCACTAAGTTTAAAGAACACGAACCTCAAAGCCTATTGCTTCAGAGTAGCAAAGATAGCAGGTCATGAAGCTTCTCACCCACTTCCACTGCCGGGGTCTGAGTCCAAATTGAGCCCCAGAATCTGAGCTTCTCTGAGATGCAAACTGTACTTCCTCTAGGGGAGTGTTGCATGATCTTTCCTCTCCATTCACACTGAGGCAGTGAGAAGCCAGTGACTGGAGGGGAGAGAGGAGGGGGGAGCTAAGGAGGGAGAGATGCTCGGTGGATGACAGGAGCAGAGCGAGGGGGAGCTGCAGATATCCAGATGGCTTCAGACGTATTTCTGGTGTTTTGGAGAGGTTAGAAATACTGGTATAAGACTTTATGATTGCAAATTGGCACTATGAAATTGGGAGTTTCATATACATAAATATATTTGGTTAACTATTTAAGTTTAAGAGTCATGGTTTACCAGATACTTGGAAGGAGTGGGTGCTGGGCAGAAGCGTGGGACTCCCACCGTTTACAGAGTCTATGGCGAAGAGGAAATACAGCTGGGATGCTGTAAGAGCTAGCTGAAAAAGATTGGCTCAGCGGCGACAGTGAGACTTGCCCTGAGCTGGACCTGCCAGGCCTTGGTGCAGAGGCCTGGCAGGTCAGTACTTTATATAATTATTTCCCACTACAGGGGAGTATATGGGTTATTATCTATTTATAGAACCCATACTACACCCTCGCAGGAGCCAGGCACTGTGGAGGACCAGGGTTCACAGGAGTTCTTTGCTTTTCAAAAGCAAGCAGAGACCTGGGGTAGTTCTGGTATCCTTTATATAAACACACCCTTCTGATCTACTGTCTAAGGATTGACTTTTCTCACGTCCTAGCTGGTAATCCAAAACTCTCCACTGCCAGAATGATGCTGTTCCAGTAGGAAAGAGGAGAAAGTGGAGTGCTCCTTTGTGTTGCCTTTGGGAAGAGACCAGCCAGTGTGAAAGTGAAGAGCTCCTGCCTAGTGACTGGCTGTCACTTCCCTGAAAGTCTAGAACTCCTCATGCTTTTGTTCTGCCATTAGAAGAATAGAAACGCAGGACTGGAGGGATGGCTCAGCAATGAAGAGTGCTTGTGGCTCCTCCTGGAGTTCAGAGTTCAGTTCCCAGAAGAACCCACAGTTGATAGCTCACAGTGGCCTGTAACTCCAGCTCCAGAGAATCTAACACTCTCATCTGTCTTCTGTCAACACTGAACTCATATGCACATATACATCCATACACAGTAATAAATGTAAAAAGGAACAGAACATGGAAGTGGTGGTTCAGATCTGTAATTCCATCACACAAGTGGACTGCTGGGATATCGAGTCTAACCTGGACTACCCAGTGAGTTCCATCCAAGGATATATAGCCAGATTCATAGCTGTTTACTTATGGGGGAAAGGAGGTGGGATGGGATGATGGCTCAGAGGATAAAGCATTTGCTGCACAGGCCAATGAATGAGAATTCAGATCCCTAGTGATTATGTTGGGTTGGCCTGGTAGCCTTCCTCAGCAGAGAGAGAGGAATCCCCGAGCAAGCTGGCCAGCAAGATTCTACCTCAATATACAAGGTACATTGTGATGGAGGAAGACTCCTATCAGCCTCTGGCCTCCACATGCATCCCCAGCCATGTGTGAACATGGATACAAACATCTCATAACACAGAAAAAATGGTAACAATAAAAGCATCATACTTAGAATGAAAATACTATAAGTCATCTATATCATGCATGCCACATAACTAAAATGTTAAGCAATGACTAGCATTTGGTTTTTGAGTTTGTTTGTTTTGGTTTTTTTTATTTTAATTTTATTTTGTATGTGTGGTGCTGGGTATCAAACATAGAGCCTGTTATATTTGAGGCAAGTATTATACCATTGAGCCAACACCCCCAGCCCACACTATATGATTGCTGAACATGGACTCTGAAAAGAAAGGAAGATATTGTCCAAAGGTCTGCTGAGGAGGTTTGTTAGGTTTGTCTAAGCTCCACCCACAGTTACCTGGCAACAGCCAGGTAGGCCTGGCCCACTCTAAGAGGGGATGTTTGTCCCCTCCCCTCTCTCTTACTCTTCCCTCTCTTACTCCTCCTTCCTGCTTGCTTCTCTCTTGCCCTCTTGGGTTCCTTTCTCTCCCTTCTTCCCTTGCCCCCTCTCTCCACATGGTGGTGGCCAGCCTCTACTTCTCTACTCCTTCCTTCTCTCTCTTTCTCTGCTTCTACTACCCTCTTAACTCCCCTCCCCATGCCCTAAATAAACTCTATTCTATGCTATACCCTATACTGTTGTGTGGCGGGCCCCTCAGGGGGAAGCGATGCCTCAGCATGGGCCCACTGAGGCACCCTCTTCCCCCACACCTCACCACACCCCCATAGAACATATCTCAATAGCTCTTTTATCATTTTATA
This sequence comes from Tokudaia tokunoshimensis, assembly GCA_036184795.1. Taxonomy (NCBI): domain Eukaryota; kingdom Metazoa; phylum Chordata; class Mammalia; order Rodentia; family Muridae; genus Tokudaia; species Tokudaia tokunoshimensis. The sequence continues at coordinate 167,444,213 of BTHU01000002.1, read as the reverse complement.
ACCACAACTCACTCTCTCTCTCTCTCTCTCTCTCTTTCTCTCTCTCTCTCTCTCACACACACACACACACACACACACACACACACTCTAACATTTGGACACATGCACGCACACAGGCACGCATGCTCACGCACTGTAACACTTGGACTCTCTTTCTGTTCAGATGACTCTGTTATCTTTTTATGACCGGATTCTGAAGGGTTTCAGTTACCTCCCTCCTGAACTGAGGTTAAGACTCCTGTACTCACAGGTAGTTAACAACACAGCCCCCAAGACACTAGACTGAAAAGACCTGAAACACTGGGCTGATCCCTGCTTTCATAAATTTGATTAAAAGCAGCCCCAGAGGTGGTTGATCAACTTCCTTGGACTGGAAGCCAATCCAGAGCCTTGACCTCCCACTGGTGTCAGGTTACTTCAGGGACTTACAATAAGCTTTTGAAAGGAAGCACACACCAAGATCCTTTGAGTGAAAATTCTTTTGATTTGGTAACTGTTCAGGACAGAAAGATGAAGTTGCAGTTGATTCAGTGTGTCGTGTGTCACCTGTACTAGACCCCAGAAATAATGTGAGCAAACTGAGATTTCTTTACCAGCCCTTGGATTTTAGAGACTTCATTCCAGGGGTCTGAGGATTTGTCTGTTTTGCTTGCCTAGCCAAATGTCCAACGCAGGGTAGAGGACACTTAAATTCTTGTTGCACCCCATTCCATTTTAGAATGTGGGAGGGTTTGTTAGTGATACTTAATCCTTTCCCAGTTATACCTCTTCAATGAATACCTCTGCTTGTAAATCCTTGGCTGCATATCTTGATTATTACCTTAGGGAATTTTTGTAGAAGAAGAAGTAGGATTGCCTAGGTTGAAGGATATAAGCTTTTTTTTTTTTGTTTTTTCGAGACAGGGTTTCTCTGTGTAGCCTTGGCTGTCCTGGAACTCACTTTGTAGACCAGGCTGGCCTCGAACTCAGAAATCCTCCTGCCTCTGCCTCCCAAGTGCTGGGATTAAAGGTGTGCGCCACCACCGCCCGGCTGATATAAGCTTTTTAAAGCCCTTGATTTAGAATCCTTCCAACAGTGTAAAAGTTAATTACATTTCCCAGAGTGTTGTTGGCCTCAATAGTTATTTATTTATTTGTTTATCTATTCCTTTGTTCATGTTGTCCTTCTGATTAAAAAAAAAATCTTTAATGCTTGGCAGTCGTGGTGCACGCCTTTAAACTCAGCACTTGGGAGGCAGAGGCAGGAGGATCTCTGAATTCAAGGCCAGCTTGGTCTACAGAGTGAGTTCCAGGATAGCCAGGATTGCACAGAGAAACTTTGTCTTGTTGTTTAAAAAAATATTTATTTGCATCTAAGGATTAATTAGATTGAGATTAAGTTTATTTTGAAGAAATACCCCGAGGTGACTGTAGAAAACCGGAGGGAACTGGAGATCAGTAAGGTAAAGCCAAAGGCTTCTGTCATGTGACTTACCTTGACTGAGCCAAGTGGTATAAAATGAGTACTCACACCCTGTAGCAGCAAGTTTCGCTGAGTAAGCCACTAAGAGACGAGGGTGTGGGCTTCCCTATGTTCATCCTCATGGCCTAGTGGAGACTGGATTATATAAGACATGAAAAAACAGATACATATCTTGGAATATTGCTAGGAAAGGGCCAAACTGGGGAGCAAGTCAATCTTGGAAGAGTAGAGAGTTGTGAGTGTTGTTTCCAGGAGACTGAAGGGGCTTGATGTCAGGCAGCTGTGTGTGAGACTAGAGGGGCTGTGGTTTGGTTTTGGTCCTTACCTGGCTGCACATTTTATTCAAGAAGTTGGGAAGAGCTTTAAATGGACTTTTGAAACTCAAAGTTACCTTCCAAGTACAAAATGGAGTCCATACACTCCTTGGCACACGCTCTTACTCCCACAGATGCTTGATCAGCCAGGTTCGTTGCTGCTCTACGCACAATAGCTAGGAAGTAAAAATAAGCAACAAATGGATAATGAAATGTGGTACATACACGCTGTGAAATATCATTCCACTTTAAAGAAAGATGAAATTATGAAATCTGCAGGTAAATGAAACTAGAAAAGATCATCTCGAGTGAGGTAAACCAGACCCAGGAAAGACAATATTGAACATTCTCTCTCCTCTGAATCTCCGGGCTCCAAATCTTCAGATGTCTGGGAGTGACTGCAGAAAGGAGGAAAGTAAAAAAGGGACCAGTGCAGCATGGTTGGGAGGGGATAGGTGCCGGGAAACAACAGAGATGGGATTAGCAAAGTACAAGTCATCTGGCCAAGGAAATGAGAAAAGAGGTTCCTTAGGGAGGAGGAGAGGGAGGCAAACAGAAAAGAGAGGGATGAGGGTAAAATAAGTTAGGATCTTTGAAAATATAAGGAATCACTATTAACTATCAAAAAAAAAAAACCAAAAAAAAAAAAAGAACAATGTAATTCTGTTCCACTATAAAAATACATAGTTTAAATGAACTTTTCTCATCTGGACTGACAGTGCTCCCTCTAAGAGCCAAAGACTACAAAAAACCAGACATGACAAGCCCTTTTGTGAGTTGTTGATCAGGGTTGTCCAAGAGACTCCCAAAATATACAGACTATTGCTAGTTCCCTTGGTTGTTCCCAGGTATAGAAAGTAAGTCCCTATTGTACTTCAAACACAGAACCTAGAAGCCCCTGAGTCTGAACTGACCTGAATGCTTCTTCCTTGAAGACAAGCTTCTGCAGTACCAGAAGGCACCATGCAAGCTTCCAAAGGAGAGAAGCAACCAGTAGTCCTACCCTACTACTGTAGGTGGTGGGTGGGGAGGGCATCACCCTCACACCCATGCCACCTCAAGGCAGAGGAATGGAGTGTCAGCTCTTCCTTGCTGTAGTCGTCCTTAGGCAGGTTCACCTGCATCCCCGCCACCAGGGGTCAGCTCTGCTGTGCTATCCAGGCAAGGTGCAGGACCCATTTTCTGGGGTGTTGCTGCGTGTAAGGGTGGGGGCTAGCTCTCTCAGGCTTGTGGTGATAATGAGGTAGAAGTTTGGGGGAGTGACATCACCCTTGTGCCCGTGCCACCCTATGGCAGATGAGTGGTAGGGTCAGCTCTCCTACCTTGGGGCTGTTTCACTCATGCCCTTGCCACCAGGGTCAGCTTCACTGTGCTGCCTGGGTGAGGGGCAGAGGGGCAGAGCCCTCTCTCCTGGGGGTGTTGCCATCAGTGAGAGGTGAGGCCAGTTCTCCAGAGCACAACCAGTGAAGGGCGGGGCCAGTCCTGCACAGCCCCTGGACATCCACATGGTATCCATCAGCTGCTCCAACCAGGGATGTCCCCATGTTCTCTGTTGGTAAAATGAGCCACGGACATTAACGCTGACTCTGCCGCTGCATAGCCACAGAACCAGACATGGGCTTCAGCAGCAGCTAGGGCTCACCTCATCATGGCCCCAAGTAGTGTGGTTGGTCACTCACAACAGGCCCCTCCTCTCCATCCTCTAGTCTCCAGTTCCATCTCTCTTCCTGATGCATAAGCTGTTCCACTTCTCTTTCCTTCCCATCTATCCACAATTATGGACTAACCCCCCCCCCATGCTCCCAGAATAGATGTGGCCATTTTGTCCCATGCCTGCCAGCTATTTCATATTGTTGCTATAACATGCCTGCCAGTGACTAACTCAGAGAAGTGACTTGGCTCAAGCACATGCTGACCACATAGCCTATTTTGTTCTGTATGTTCTGAATGTTCTGTATGAGGTTTGCTCATCTTAAGAAATTCCACAAAGCTTTACCTAGGACCCATCAAATCAAAGGTCAATATGAACCGTGATGTCTAAAACAACGGGTCAGAACTGATCACTGGGCAGCCCTTCGTGTACCTACATATGAGCTCACTGTGTTTTTTGTAGTTGACACTGAAGAATGCTACTAATAAGCCAAAACATTATGATTATAATACTCACGCTCTGTTATCTCAATGTTCTGAAATTCTCCTGTTCACCTCCCATCCACCACCACCCTTACCTTACTCAGGACCAGTCAGCTTAAAGGTTAGCTGGTAATACCTGACCTAATAAGCCTACTGCTCTGCTCCTTGCCCCTTTAAACTTTTGAACCTGGTTTTTCCTATAAAAAGCCTACCCCGAGAGCAGATTGGGACCACAGTCCTTTTTTGCCATTCTGGATGTCCAGTATCATTGGTGTGCATTCAATAAATTATTCTTGCTTAACTGAGATCAAGATCAGTGTTTGTTTGGTTTGAGTGAAGATTTCTGAACTCCAACATCCACCACATACTTGCCCATTGTGGGAGTTCCTGCTGCAAGCTGGCCACACAGCTGCTGAGACCCTGGGTGACATCCTCCCATAAATGGGTATCAATGGCCCATTGGATAGCATTGGAGGGCAGATCTGTGGGTGGCCTGGTGTTTCACAACTCTTTGTCTTCCTCCTCTGTGGAAGTAGTAGGTGAGGCTCTGTGTCTATGGCCACCCTTGAATATTTTTATATCGCCCACAATCAGCATCTGGATGCTTCTAATGCTGTAGTCTGCATCTCTCCCCATTCCTCTGAGGAGCTCTCCAGACTTCTATCCCATTTCGTTTGCCTATCAACATGCAAGACTATTGACCATGTTCATTTTCTGGGCTTCCTCTTAGAGAATGACTATTCTTAGTTCCTCAAGCCAGAAAACTTTTTAGTTCTTTCAGCTGGGCATGATGCTGTACTCATAATCCCAGCACTTAAGAATCAGAGAGGGGCCGGGCGGTGGTGGCGCACGCCTTTAATCCCAGCACTTGGGAGGCAGAGGCAGGAGGATTTCTGAGTTCGAGGCCAGCCTGGTCTACAAAGTGAGTTCCAGGACAGCCAGGGCTACACAGAGAAACCCTGTCTCGAAAAACCAAAAAAAAAAAAAAAAAAAAAAAAAAAAAGAATCAGAGAGGGGTCGGGTAGTGGTGGCACATGCCTTTAATCCCAGCACTCGGGAGGCAGAGGCAGAAGGATTTCTGAGTTCCAGGCCAGCCTAGGCTACAGAGTGAGTTCCAGGACAGCCAGGGCTACACAGAGAAAGCTTGTCTTGAAAAAACAAAAAAACAAAAAAAAGAAGAAGAAGAAGAATCAGAGGGGGCCTGGAAAGATGGCTCAGTGGTTAAAAGGACTGCTTTTCCTAAGGTCCTGAGTTCAATTCCTAGCAACCACATAGTGGCTCACAACCATCCGTAGTGAGATCCGATGCCCTCTTCTGGTGTGTCTGAAGACAGCTATGGTGTACTCACATATAATAAATAAATAAATCTTAAAAAAAAAAAGGAAGGAGGATTTCGTGAGTGCAGGGGTGACCAGCTTATCCAACATAACAAATCTGAGCTGGAGAGTTGGTAGAGTGCTGGCTGAGTATACATGAAACCCTGAGTTTGGTCCGTTTTCTATAGTTTTTTAATGACTTAACACTTCATTCGGCCTCTCCAGACACTACCACATTTAGGATTTCCAGTTGGCTCTCCCTCCCCTTCTCTCTCTTTTAAGTCAGTGACTCTCTCTGTAGTCCACACTGATCTTTCCAGTGCTGTGACTCCAGGCATGTGCCACCATGCTCTATTCCACTTTTAACATTTTAAGAGGCATTTCTCCCACGTTAGCCACCAGGATAAAGTTCTCTTTTTAAAAAAAAAAAAAAAAGGTCTTTGTCTGCAAGAGAGCCAGCCCTTCTTTCAAGAGAAGCACAGAGAAGTCAGATAGAATCAGTCAGCCTGGAGAGGACTTTGAGCCAGAACAGCTGAGTTGAACCAGACAGTCAGAGATCAGAAAGAACTAAGAAGGCATAAGCTTATTCAGCAGCAAGTCTCAGAGGCTGAAAACATTCCAGGCCTAGATAAGATTATACAGACGCTAGAAGCTTCCAGGACTCTGCATAGGTTAACAGACTGAGGCAGTAAACCTTGGAGGCAACAATTACATCAGGAGCATAAAAGATGCTTTTACACCACACACACACACACACACACACACACACACACACACACACACACACACAGTACATCCTCTCTCAGCCATACTGAATTTTGCCTGTGTTCATTACCCTAGCCATTCTTGTTTGTTTGTTTGGGGTTTTTGTGGTTGTTGTTGGAGATAGCGTTTTTCTGTGTAGCTCTGGCTATCCTGGAACTCACTCTGTAGACCAGGCTGTCCTTGAACTCAGAGATATGCCTGCCTCTGTCTCCCCAGTGCCGGGATTAAAGGTGTGTGCCACCCAGTCCTAGTTATTCTTAGTCCCTGCCTGCTTTTCTTACTCAACCCTGCTGCTCACTCCCCAGATCTCAGTGTGGATACTGTGATATACATGTAGCCTTCAACCTCCTAAGTGACTCTTATACCCGCTGTGATCCTGGCCTCCAGGCATTCCTGCCCCTACATAATAAGCCCCTTCCCTCCAGTGCACTATTTCCGGGTGCAATTCTGAATAGCAGAATTATGAAACAGTAATGGGATGTGAACTCTGAGGCTGAGTTGCCTGCAAACTGTAGCTTTTTTGTTGTTGCTCATCCTTGCTCTACAGACTCTCTGCCTGTGAGCAGTGGAGGGAAGCCTGTGGCACTCCGGAAAACGGAATCCAGCACCATTCCTGCAGGTGGACCTGGGCTGCGAGGCTTTCTTCACTAAGGGGCAGCTTCCCACTACTTGAGGAAAGATTAGTTAGGCAGCGCTCAGTCAAGCAAACCTGATGTCTTACACTAGTGTGTTTGGGAAGTTAATTACACAGTAATAGATAAACAATGTTGTCACAGAACCCCTGCTTGCCTCCACACCAGATTCACCATCCTGTTCTAGGGCCTAGTGTCTGTATCTGCTATCTCTACAAGCCACCGGATGTCTAGTTCATACTCAGGCCCCTAGGTTGTGGTACTGTAGTAAGAGAAGGGAGGGAGGAAGTTGACCCGATTCTCCCCAGTTCTCTTAGTCCTTGTTTCTTACTGTCAACAGATGTTTGCAGCGAACTTGGGGGGGGGGGAGGTTTTGGGGGGGAGGGTGTGCACTCTCCTGGAACTTTCTGAATGGAGGTGGGGAGGGCGCCTTCCAGAGTGGTGTTGGAGCACCCAGCAGGGTGTGTGTGTGTGTGTGTGTGTGTGTGTGTGTGTGTGTGTGTGTGTGTGTGTGTGTGTGTGTGGTCCCTGCAGAAGTGAAACTGGAAAATGGAGTCTGGTGTCTTCTTGCGGCTTTCACTTTTTGGAGTTGCAGAGCAAGACCAACATCTCCACCCCACCCCCACCCCACCCCACCCACACACCCTGAGGGCACCTGAAGCCTGACCTGGCTTGGCCAGTCTGTCACCAGGTCCTGAAGGGCTGGAACATACTGGTCCCTGAACTGAGACATGTATAGGGACGAAAAGTCCCGCTGTGTTGTACTGTTGTCTACCCACTAGCAGTTATGAGTTCTCCTTTGATTTTGATCTGCTGTACTGAGGTTGCATAAGTGGACTGTGGTACACATTCATGGCTGAATGGTTACTAAAGGGAGTAAGTTAGAGACAGAGAATCCTCCTGAATTTCAGTTATATCATTTATGACATGACCTGACCACCTTTCATTCTCTGGGTTGGCTGGGAAGCCATTTCCCAAGGATGTTCTGAAGTAAATTAAACTGCAGGTAGGACATTTTTGTGGTATGCAAATACCTGGGTATTTTAAAAGGAGCTTAACAGTCCTAATAATTTTTCATTGGCAATGTAAGAAACAAAAGCAGCTTTGGGGTTTTGTTGTTGTTGTTTGTTTTCTAATGCTGAAGCTCAAACTCAAGGCTCTTCCAATGCCAGGCAAGTACTTACTGCTGAGTGAAACTACCAGCCTTTAAAAGATTCTGATATCCAGTTGAAAGGTGCCACATTTAGTTTTTTGGTGTGGTGAAAAAAAATTGAAGGTAATGTTGTTAAGGGACTTTTGTGTTTGTTTTTGTTGGTTGGTTGGTTGTTTTACTTTCTGAGATAGGGTCTTGATATATAGTTGAGGCTAGCCTCAAATTCATTATGTAGTCCGGTGGACCTCACAGTCCTGTTTTAGACTTGTGAATAGTGAGCTTATAGGCGTGTGTCACCACACCTTGTAACTTCCGTTTTACTGTTTTGTTTTTTATTTTGCTGTTGTTGTCTGTTTGTATACAGATGATCAAACCCAGAGCCTTGCTCCTGTTAAGTAAGTACTCTGCCGTAGCCGTTTTATTGGTTTTTCAGTCTGACTCTCGGGCCTGCTGTTTTAGGTTATTGCTGTAATCCAGCTGCTCTAATGCCAGAACAGATGTGCCTGAACCTGCCCCTTCCCCTCAGGAGGAGAGGTATTGCTCCTATTTATAGTGCTGTAGTCCTGCTGCAGATGGATGTGGCCATGGCACACAGGAAATACAATGGTGGTGTGCTAAGTGCCCCCTGTCATCATCAGCAGATAGACAGACTCTTGGACCACAATCCGCTGACTCACACACATCATTCCATTTTCCAGTCGACAAGCCCGTCTTCATATTCTGTTCGTTATTCAGATTAAAACTGGTAGGGAAGAGCACTAATTCCAGCTTTTTGTCTTTTTCCAATCAGTCATGTTTATCACCTGACAGTGTCTAGCTGCCCAGAACTAAGTATGATCAGAAAAAGATCTAAACACATTATTATGCTGGGGAACTGGGGATGTGACTCAGTTGGCTGAATGCGTGTCTTGCACTCATAAATTCCTAGCATAGCACAGAATAAGTTGAATCCTGTACCCTATAGTCTGGAGGATCAGAAATTGAAAGGCATCGTTGGCTACATAGTAAGTTCCAAGCCAACCTGGGATACCTGGGATAGTTAAGAACACTGGCTACTCTTCCAGAGTAATGGAGGTTCAATTCCCAAGATCCACCTGGAAGCTCGAAACTGTCTATAACTTCAGTCTCTGGGGATCCGACACCCTCACACAGATATCCATGCAGGCAAAATATCAATGCATATAGAAAATAAATAAAATCATAAACAAAACAGAAAAGCCAGGTATAGTGGCCCATACCTTTAATTCCAGCACTCGGGAACCAGAAGCAGGCAGATCTTTGTGAGTCTGACGTCAGCTTGGTCTATATAGTAAGTTCCAGAACAGTCAGAGCTACATACATAGTGAAACCCAGTCCTATAAAAAAAGAAAAAATAATTTTTGAGACAGAGCTTTTTTTGTGTATGTGTAGCCCTGACTATCCTGGAAGTTGCTCTGTACATTACGCAGTCCTTGAACTTAGAGAGGGCTGTTTCAAAAAAAATAAATAAATACATAAATAAAGTGTTAGTTGTCACTTATGGTGATTAAGATAATCAAGATGTTGTGAAGCTAAAATGAGTTTGGCTGGTTAAGAGATTTGTAACCTAACTGGGTAATGATAGTACACACTCTGGAGGCAGAGGCAGGCAGATCTCTCATTTTTTTTTTAAGATTTATTTATTTATTGTATGTGAGTACACTGTAGCTCTCTTCAGACACTCCAGAAAAGGGAGTCAGACCTCATTAGGGATGGTTGTGAGCCACCATGTGGTTGCTGGGATTTGAACTCAGGTCCTTCGGAAGATCAGTGCTCTTAACCACTGAGCCATCTCTCTAGCCCCAGATCTCTCATTTTGAGGCCATCCTGGTCTATATCATGAGTTCCAGCACAGCTCAGGCTACACAGAGAAACCCCCATCTTAAAAAACAACAACAACAAAGTAAGTAAATAAATAAATAAATAAATATAATTTTGTGACTTTATTTGGACAAGTTCTTGACTTTGCAGAGCTGCGTATTCTAGATCAGCTGAGGCAAGCACTCAGACTCAAAGTAGAGGCTAACAGTAACCGAACTCATGAAAGACTGATTTACAAATCAACCACCAATTTGCAGTAAGCAGTAAGCAATCTAATGCCAAGAAAAGCAGATGGCCAGCCCAGATTCCCAATTGAGGGTTATATTATAAGGGTTAAAATAAATAATCATGTGGACAGTATGGAAGCCAAAGTTAGTCTGGGATGATGGAACTTATAGGTCAGGAGTTGTAAGCTGAAAAGTTTCAGGCTGCAAAGACCTTCCTTATGACGTGAGGTTTCAGTTTATAAAACAGTATTGTAGTTGCCTTTATTTATAGGTAGTAAAAAATCCTGAAAAATTTAAACTGTTTAGTTTAAATGAATACAACAGTTAAAATCTGAGGAATGGCATCACAAACAGAGTTTTTCTTATTTAACTTGAAAAGAAATTTCCCTGCCCCTCACTGGCAGCAGCACTGAGAGCAGTCGCCACAGATCTCCTGGGCAGCATGGCAGAAAGGCAGAAAAGAAGAAAAGAAAAAACTTGGAAAGATGGGAAGGAAAGAAAAGAAACTTTCAGTGCCCAAAATAAGAGATTTGTTAATTAAACTATGAAAATCCCTCTAGAAGTCTATATAGCATCACGAAAACAAACATACAAGATGATTCCTGGAGAATGATAAGTCAGGCATGATTCTTTTTTTGGTTTTTCGAGACAGGGTTTCTCTGTGTAGCCTTGGCTGTCCCGGAACTCACTCTGTAGACCAGGCTGGCCTCGAACTCAGAAATCCACCTGCCTCTGCCTCCCAAGTGCTGGGATTAAAGGCGTGCGCCACCACCGCCCGTCAGGCATGATTCTAAGTACTTTATGTGTCTAAACTCTCTGAATCCAGTGATAATCCTACCAGGGAGAAGAAAAAAACAAGCTAAAGAACATTAAATGCAGACAAGGCCACATCTCCTGTCTTAGTCAGGGTCTTACTGCTCTGAACACACACAATGACCAAGGAAACTCTTATAAGGACAACATTTAGTCGGGACCGGCTAACAGTTTCAGAGGTTCAGTCCATTACCATCAAGGCGGGAACATGGCAGCATCCAGGCAGGCATGGTGCAGGAGGAGCTGAGAGTTCTACATCTACATCTGAAGGCTGCTAGCAGAATATGGCTCCCAGGCAGCTAAAACAAGGGCATTAAAGCCCACACCCGGGCGGTGGTGGTGCACGCCTTTAATCCCAGCACTTGGGAGGCAGAGGCAGGAGGATTTCTGAGTTCGAGACCAGCCTGGTCTACAAAGTGAGTTCCAGGACAGCCAGGGCTACACAGAGAAACCCTGTCTCGAAAAACGGAAAAAAAAAAAACCAAAAGCCCACACCCACAAGACCACACCTACTCCAACAAGGCCACAGCTCCCAACAGTGCCACTCCCTGGGCCAAGCATATACAAACCATCAAACCTCCCAAGGTCCATTTCTTTTTTATGTAATGAGTTTCTTTCTTGACGTTAGTTCATTAGGACACAAAAATTAAAGTCTAGAACAAGTCTAAAGTCAGCAAATTCCAGGTCACAGGCAGAGTGAAGCCTGCACCTTTTTCTATAAAAATCAATGAACTGAGAATAATTTACATAAATTTAAGTTATGAGGAGAAAAAAAATAAAGAGACTATTCTGTAAAACCTAAAAGTTACGTGAAATTCAAGTCTAAGTGTCCACAAGTACAGTTGGATTAAATATTGCCATTGATGCTCACTGACATGTGTCCTGTGATTGGTTTTCTGCTATAAGGGTTAAAATAAATAATTGCAATTCAAAGTAAGAACATAAGAATATTTCAGGGGGCTAGAAAGCTGGCTCAGAAGTTAAGAGTACTGACTGCTCTTCCAGAGGTCCTGAGTTCAAATCCCAGCAACCACATGATGGCTCACAACCATCTGTAATGAGATTGGATGCCGTCTTCTGATATGTCTGAAGACAGCTACAGTGTACTTATATATAATAAAAATAAATCTAAAAAAAAAAAAAGAATATTTTGGGCTGGAGAGATGGCTCAGTGGTTAAGAGCACGGACTGCTCTTCCAGAAGTCCTGAGTTCAATTCCCAGAAACCACATGGTGACTCACAACCATCTGTAATGGGATCTGATGCCCTCTTCTGATGTGTAGTGTATTCATTAAAAATAAAATATTTCTTTTAAAAAAAGAATATTTAGTTATATTAATTAATGTTCGTTTATTGTATACATATATTGAGTTGTCGTACTATAAACATACCCATAAACATGTACATATATGTATGTGTATATATAGGTAATTTAACTTTAACTTTTGATGTATCTTTTGTATATGTGTTGCTGAGTGTGTTCTTTCATATCTGCACATGTGGAGGTCAGAGGTTAGCATCAGGTGTTTTCTTCAGTTTTCCTGTACTCTTTTTCAGATAGGACATGTTTCTGGTCTGGGCACTAACAGGGGCACCGAACGAAGGTTTCTACCAGTGAATCAAGACCTGTAGAACCTCCTCCAGAACTCTGGAATACCAGGAAAAGTACCAAAATACCAAAGTACAATGTCAGGATGTGACTCTGGTCTCCTTTTTTTTTAATAGTCATAGCACTGACTGGCCTCAAACTCAGATTCACTTGCCTCTCTCTGTATTTTTACCTCTGAGTATTGAGATTAAAGGCATGCACTACCATGCCTTTAAAAATTTTGAAATTGTTGTTGTTTAAAGTATGTGTACCCATGAGACTATGTGTACATGAGAGCAGTTGCCTATGAATGTCAAAAGAGCTTGTCAGATCCTCTGAAGCTGGAGTTACAAGCCATTGTGATGTGTATGCTAAGAAGCTCTTCTGAGGCATGTCTCTAGCTCTCTCTACTGTAAATGTGACTTTTATTCACCTGATGTAATTGTCGTTTCTGAGACTTATTGTCTCAGTCCCTAACATAAGCCAAATCCTGGAAGTTTCTAGCCTTTGTACAATCTTATCTAGGCCTGGAATGGTTTCTGCCTCTGAGACTTACAGCTAAATAAGCTCATTCTTTCTTGTTCTTTCTGGTCTCTGACTAGCTGGATAATTCAGCTGTTCAGGCTCAAACTCTTCTCCAAACTGACTGATTCAATCTGGCTTCTCCCAGCCTCTGACTTTGTGCTTTGCTTGGCCTCAATCTAACTCTGGCAATCTATTCTAAACTTGTGGCTCCTTCTCATTCTCTGGCTTGTTCTAACCCATGTCTAACTTATTCTCTCTCTCTAACCTGTCTCTGTAAAACTGCCTCCTTTCTTTCTGCACTACTCTTTTGAGTAGTGTCCCTTCCCTCCCTCTTCTCACGAGGGCTGGGCATATCTATTCTGTCCAACACTCTGCAGAAAATGTTTGTCAAAAGCCCTAAGCAATGCGTAATGAAGAGATGGAGGCAGAAGTCTTAGAGTTTGGAATCAGCCTTGACTACAAAATGAATTTGAGGCCAGCCTGAAGTTACACGAGTCTCTAATCCAAAACAACAGCAAAAGACAATACTGACACAAAAAGGGCTTTTATCAAGTGTCAATTTCCAACTCAGGACACAGCGCCCTCTAGACTGTTCCTTGCGTGTTCCTCTTCCCACTTAACTACTGGTAAAGCAAGGACTGTTCATGTTTACACATAGGTCTCTCTTGTTGAGCTTCCACCAGGGTCCTCCAGTGATGCTATTGTGCCTTTCAGATGAAACCACCAAAACATAAAGACCATAAACAGGTTACTTGCAATGGTTTTCAAGGTGTTTGGGGTGTATTTTCAACCCACTCATCACCTCCCTGGGCTTCTTAGTTTTTCACAGGTTCTATTTCTTTTACTCTGATCCTTGATTTCTTCCTGTTTGAGATGGGTAATTCATCCCACAAAGAAATCAGACAATCAGATGAGCACCAGCCCCTCAGGCAACTACTATTTACTGATAGGAAAAAACAAACCTCAGTGGTTGTTTTGCCAGGAAACGTTCATGAACGCCAAAAGACCACCAAGGAGCTGATTCTGATGTAATTGCATTAGGGTCTCTTTATTTAAGCTCAAGCTTCATCTCCTCCCTCAACCCCCGGCCAACCCTGACACAGCAGGAAGGTGGAGCCCTGAATCTAGTTTAAGGCAAGTATTTATAGAGGCAAGAGCAGGTATCTAGCTTGGTACACATCTGACTGAGGGGGACAATATGGCCTTTAACATAATTGGCTGGTGCTGGCAGCCAAACCATAAATTTAACTTCTGCTTTCCTCCTGATTGGTGGTTGTTAGGAAGTGAAGTGTCAGGGGCAGGCTTGTAACCTGGGGACTTAGATTTGTTGGGGAATAACCTGGAAACTGGTGTTAGTCTCAGGTTTTGTTGCAGGGTAGCCTGGAAACTGGTGCTAGATGCAGATCTTGTTGGGGAGAGGAGGGGGGGCGGGAGGTGTAACCTGGAAACTGGCACTAGGTACCAGTCTGTTAGTTAACTTGAGTTGAATCTTAGGTCACGTTCTCTAAGATGGAGTCTGAACCCAAAAGATTTGGTCTCTCATGGCCACTGGGGCCACTGCTTGGAACATCTCTATCCATGTGTCCTTCACCCCCTTCTAGGATCTTCATTGCCATTTGTGCCAAATATTACAAAGAAGGGGCTCATGATGAGTGCGCGCTGGCAGGTCCGTGAGGATTTCAGCGTGTGTAGTTGTGATTCCATTAACATTGCATGTCCGAACCTAACAATTCCAGCTATTCGGAACTCAGGGAAAGGATACTCAAGAGCTCATAGTCAGGCCTGGAGAAGTAGCACATACCTTTAATTCCAGCATAGGCTTTAACCATGACCTGCACAGAGATATTATTACAGACAATGGCTTCAGATTTCTTCTTCTTTTCTTATTTTTTTATTTGCTTATTTATTTATTTTATGTGCATTCGTGTTTTGCCTACATGTATGTCTATGTGAAAGTGTCAGATTCCCTGAAACTAGAGTTGCAGACAGTTGTGAGCTGCCATGTGGGTGCTGGGAATTGAACCCAGGTCCTTTGGAAGAGCAGTCAGTGTTCTTAAGTACTGAGCCATCTCTCTAGCCCCGGCTTCAGATTTCTTTTCTCCAAACTTATTAGAAAACTCTGATGCTGTTTTATTTCTTCAATTGGAGATGCTGAACTCACCGGACTCCATGCACCTGTTTTCACCATCCTTTTCAGATGGTTCTAAACGGGTTTAGATGATTCGATTTAGTGTCTTCCCTTCTGGGCACATTGAGCTCCTGGGATCACTCAAGAAACTGTATGGTCAGAAGAGGTGTGCATGGTTCTCTCTATAGGCTCTGGTTTCAAAGCTGATTGCCTGGGAAGCATAGCAACCCCCTCTGAGCCCCAAGGTTCGGAGAGCTGTAAAAAGCTCATCTAAACAAGTCTGACAAAGTTGCTACTTTCCTAGAATAACAAGTTGGGAAAAGTGAATGTAAGTAGGAACTCATTAGGAAATCTGTCTTTGTAATGGAGTATTTAATAAGGTTTAATTTATGCAGACAGGTGCCTTGGAAGCTGCCTGTTCTCTGGGCTTCTTGAAATCCCTTTCACTTGGGTTGTGTTACCAGGGGCAGTGAGTTGATCCTGCCCCTCTGTCAGCTGCAGAATAGACAAAGGCCACTAACAGAATCTCCACAGTAAGAAAGGGCAGAGAACCATCAATGTGTTGGTTGCATGTGAATTATGCCCAAGGTATTTGCCTGACTTGTGGCACAAGGTTACCATGTTCTATAAACAACTCATTACAGCAGGGCAGCCACGTGGACATCACAGTTCTGTACAAAAAGAACACCAAAGATGATGTGCGTGGGAGTGTGAAGTGACCACTGGAGAACCACAGCCAACCTGTTGGGAGTGTTTTACTTTTTGTAGGGTAAAAATAAAGACCAAAATAAAACAAGAGCAGTAGTGACCAGAGGCTCCAGACCAACAGGTAGGCTGCTGACTGTGACTCTCCCCCACTCCCTGGGTGCCACCCAACCTATGCCAAATCCCCCCTCCATTCCTCATTGTATGTCCCAGCCCCCAACTCAGGCTGAGACACCCCCAATTCCTCAACCAGAGGCCATGCTGACCACCAGAACTCCAGGTATGTCACCCACCTGTGGGCCCACCCCCATTCTCTCAGTGTGCCCTACCCTATTCCCCATCCACTCACAGGTCCTCACTGCCATGTTCCAGCCCCCAACTCAGGCAGAGAACCCCTGCTAAACCACACCTGCCACACCTGACAGAAGACCAGAGAGGAAACAGAAACCAAGGAACAAAAGACCCATCCAAAAAAGACAAACTCAGAAATCAGCACCTAGACCTATAACTGTTCCAAACACAGATGCCTACACACCAGCTTACAAACACAACAGCCAAGGCAATAAATCACCTCCAGAGCTCAGCTATAGAGTCCTATATTCCAATACAGCTGAAGCACAGGTAAAAGACCTTAAAAACAACTTTATAAAGATGATAGAGGTCCTTAAAGACAAAACGAATAAGCACCTTAAAGAAATAGAGATAATAAAAAGAAAATCAGAGGAAATGAATAAATCCCTTAAAGAAAGCCATGAAAAAAAAAAACCCAAACAATTGAAGGAAATGAATAAAACCTTTCAAGACCTAAAAATGGAAATAGAACCAATAAAGAAGCCGGGCAGTGGTGGCGCACACCTTTAGGCCCAGCACTTGGGAGTGATAGGCAGGCAGATTTCTGTCCTGGTCTACATAGTGAGTTCCAGGACAGCCAGGGCTACACAGAGAAACCCTGTCTTGAAAAAACAAACCAAACCAAACCAAAACAAACAAAAAACCAAAACAACAACAACAAAAAAACATAAAAAGAAAATACAGACTGAGGGAATTCTGGAAATGAAAAAAAATCTAGGTACGTGAACAGAAACTACAGAGGCAAGCTTCCTCAACAGAATACAAGAGATGGAAGAAGGAGTCTCAGGCATTGACGATATGCTAAACAAAATAGATATACTGATCAAAGAAAATGTTGCCGGGCAGTGGTGGCGTACGCCTTTAATCCCAGCACTTGGGAGGCAGAGGCAGGCGGATTTCTGAGTTCGAGGCCAGCCTGGTCTACAGAGTGAGTTCCAGGCTAGCCAAAGCTATACAGAGAAACCCTGTCTCGAAAAAAACCAAAAAAAAAAAAAAAAAAAAAGAAAATGTTAAGCTGGAGAGACGGCTCAGTGGTTAAGAGCACCGACTGCTCTTCCAAAGGTCCTGAGCTCAAATCCCAGCAACCACATGGTGGCTCACAACCATCTGTAATGGGATCTGATGCCCTCTTCTGGGGTGTCTGAAGACAGCTATTTTATTATATTTACATATAATAATAAAATAAATAAATCTTTAAAAAAGAATGTTAAAATCTACAAAATTCCTGACACAAAACATTCAGGAAATCTGGGATGCTATGAAAAGACCAAACCTAAGAATAATAGAAACAGAAGGAGAAGAATCACAGTCCAAAGGCCCAGAAAATATAAACCAAAGGACCCTCCATCCTACCACAGTCACTTGCTCAGTTGAGTTCATAATAGCCAGAAACTGGAAACAACCTAGATGTCTATCCCTCAATAGAAAAATGGATAGAGAAAATGTGGTACATTTATACAATGGAGTATATTACTCAGTTGTTTTTAAAAATGGTATTGTTGGGGCCCTTGCCGGAAGAAAGACACTCATGTGGCTGTCCTTGTAACCTATGTTAACCTAGTATAGTAGAAACTCCCAGGATTCTATGAGGGTGACCCTAGTAAGGATTCCTCCTAGTAATGGAGGATACAGAGACTGAATTAGTCAACTTCTGTAACCATGCAAGACTTCCAGGTGGGATTGGGACACCAATCCAGCCACAAAACCTCCGACCCACAACCCCCTGCCTGCAAAATGTGCTCGGGCAATGAAAGCTCAGAGCTTGTAGGAGTGGTGAACTAATGACTGGTCTAACTTGAGGCCCACACTGCAAGAGGGAGCCCATGCTTGACACTACCTGGATGACCAGGAACTGGAGGCTGGATAGCTCAGAGACCTAGGGATAGGAAAAAAACAAATCAATAAAACGATTTCTAATGATATTCTGCTATGCTCACAGATAGTGCCCAATCGTTACCCAAGGCTTCCTCCAACAACTGATAGAGAGAGCCCCATAGACAAACATAGGTGGAAAGAGGTCAAATTAGAGATCCCCATCGGGTTCCTTGGGGAGTTTGGAAGAGGGAGAAGAATTATAGGAGCCAGAGGGGTCAAGGAAACCATGAGACTGTGGCCCACAGAATCAAGTAAGTAAGGCTTATAGAGGCTCACAGAGACTGAAAGGACAATCATGGATCCTGTATGAGTCTGAGCTAAATCCTCTGCGTGTGTAATGGTTGTTAGCTTGGTATTTTTGTGAGACCCTTTTCCCCCTACTGGGTTGCCTTGCCCAGCCTTGATGTGAGGGTTGGTGCCTAGTCTTTTTTTTTTTTTTAAAGATTTATTTATTTATTTATTGTACGTAAGTACACTGTACCTGTCTTCAGACACTCTAGAAGAGGGAGTCAGATCTCATTACAGATGGTTGTGAGCCACCATGTGGTTGCTGGAATTTGAACTCAGGACCTTTGGAAGAGCAGTCTTAACTGCTGAGCCATCTCTCCAGCCCCCCCTCCCCCGTGCCTAGTCTTATTGTATCTTGTTATGCCTTGTTTGGTTGATAGCCCTGGGAGGTCTGCTCCTTTTAAAGGGAAATGGAGAATCAGTGGATCTGGGAAAGAGGGGAAGGACTGGGAGGAGTGGAGATAATAATAATAATAAGAAAATGTAACTCAAAACAAAAGTAATAAAATGAAAGACCAACCGTGGATACAGTGGGGGAGATAGCCATGATTAGATCCTCAGTGAGGCAGGGTCCACAGAGAATGCATGACCAGAATCATCTTGTCTTGAGGGTGCTTCAGCAGTAATTCAGTCTGCCTCACTGTGTAGCCCTGGCTGACCTGGAACTCACTGTGTAGACCTAGTCGGCCCTGATCTCAGAGATAGGCTCATCTCTGCCTTTGTCCGCCTCCCCTCTGAGAAATGCTGGGGTTAAAGGCCTTGCCAGGAATTTTGAGCTTAAAAGCTCAGCTTGCCTTAGTCATGTACATCTGGGCCTGTATTTGACTAGGAATGAGAAGACAAACTTGCGAAGGGCTGTCAGAAGACTGCTGAGCCTGCGGAGCAGGGTCCAACTGTGGTATCAGTTTCCACAGAAGATGCCTACCAGAAGGACATGGGTTTTCTTCTTCCCAGTGCTGGGGATTGAATCTGGAACTTCTAAAAGCACTCTACCATGTACTTTACCCCCAGTCCAAGAGAACATGGGCTTATTCATCACTCAACCACCCTTAAGGGCCTTGTGTATCCCAGCTACCTTAGAAAGGATGAATGGTATAAAGTGATAAAGTATATTTGATTTCTAGTCACTGAATGTTTACTTTATAGGGAAAATATATTAAGTAAATGTGCATACAAAAATACCATTAATACAAAATTAAAATATGCAGAAAATATTGTTTTTTTGTTTTTTTTGTTTTTTCGAGACAGGGTTTCTCTGTATAGCCCTGGCTGTCCTGGAACTCACTTTGTAGACCAGGCTGGCCTCGAACTCAGAAATCCTCCTGTCTCTGCCTCCCAAGTGCTGGGATTAAAGGCGTGCACCAACACCGCCCGGCTTATTTTATTTTTTTTTTGTTTTGTTTTTTTTTTTGTTTTTGTTTTTTTGAGGCAGGGTTTCTCTGTGTAGCCTTGGCTGTCCTGGAGCTCACTCTGTAGACCAGGCTGGCCTTGAACTCAGAAATCCACCTGCCTCTGCCTCCCAAGTGCTGGGATTAAAGGCGTGCGCCACCACTGCCCGGCTTATTTTATTTTTTAAAAGTTTGGCCGGGCGGTGGTGGCGCACGCCTTTAATCCCAGCACTTGGGAGGCAGAGGCAGGAGGATTTCTGAGTTCGAGGCCAGCCTGGTCTACAAAGTGAGTTCCAGGACAGCCAAGGCTACACAGAGAAACCCTGTCTCGAAAAACCAAAAAAAAAAAAAAAAAAAAAAAAAAAAAAAGTTTATTATAAGTACACTGTAGTTGTCTTCAGACACTCCAGAAGAAGGCATCTGATCTCATTACAGACAGTTGTGAGCCACCATGTAGTTGCTGGGATTTGAACTCAGGACCTTTGGAAGAGTAGTCAGTGCTCTTAACCACTGAGCCATCTCTCCAGCCCTTACTTTTTTTTTTTTTTTTTTTTGGTTTTTCGAGACAGGGTTTCTCTGTGTAGCCCTGGCTGTCCTGGATCTCACTCTGTAGACCAGGCTGGCCTCGAACTCAGAAATCCGCCTGCCTCCGCCTCCCAAGTGCTGGGATTAAAGGCGTGCGCCACCACCACCCGGCTCCAGCCCTTACTTTTGTTTTTTAGTCAGGGTTTCAAGTATCCCAGGTACTTGACTATGTGTACTTGACTATGACCTTAAAGTTCTGATCCTCCTACTTCTATCTCCCTAGCGCCACCAAACCCAGTTTATGTGATGGTGGGTACGAAACCCACGGCCTGGCCGGGCAGTGGGGGTGCAGGTCTTTAATCCCAGCACTTGGGAGGCAGAGACAAGCAGATCTCTGAGTTCAAGGCCAGCCTGGTCTACAGAGTGAGAGAATAAGTTCCAGGACAACCAGGGCTACACAGAGAAACCTTGTCTCGGGCAGAAAAAAAAAATTGAAACCCAGGGCTTTATGCATGCTAGACAAGCTCTCTTCTGACTGAGCTGTTACATTCCCTGCCTTATTTGTCTTTTGAGATAGTCTTTCTATGGAGCCCAGGCTGACCTCAAACATATATCAATGCTGCTGCCTTAGTCTCCTGTATACTGTATACTAAGACTATAGGAATGTACTACCATAACTGCTATAGTTTAGTTTCTTTAGGAAGCATTTCCTTTTTTTTTTAAGTTATACTGTACTGATAAGTTTTCTGTCCCAACATAACTGTATTCTATGAGCAGTTGCTCAGGTGTGATTGCAACACCTAGTAAAATTCATCTGCCCTCAAGTATCACTTAGTAAGAGCTAATAATAATCAACCTTACATATAAGAGCTATATTTAATAAGCATCTTAATGCCACAGATATTACCTCATTTAATCTTCACAGTGAAGTATGTTTTGTTACTTCTTTTTAAAATATATACATATATATTTATATATACATAAAAACCTTTTTTAAAAGAATTATTTATTGTATGTATATGAGTACACTGTAGCTGATTTCAAACACACCAGAAGAGAGCATCGGATCCCATTACAAATGGTTGCGAGCCACCATGTGCTTGCTGGGAATTGAACTCAGGACCTCTGGAAGAGCAGTCAGTGCTCTTAACCGCTGAGCCATCTCTCCAGTTCCCTAGAAATCTTTTTTATTGAAAATAGATTCTTCTCTCATACAATAGTTATCTCTTTACAGAAATGAAGAAACTGAGCAAGGAGATGTTCAGGGCTGGTAAGGTCACATGACCAGAGTAATATCAGATTCTGAGTAACAGACACTCAAATGTCAAGAAAGGTGGATCTTCCCACATGGAGTGTCATGGCACTTGAAGCTGATGTTTCTGAGGGAATCACAGATACTTTGACTACCCATCAACCAGGAGGAGCCTTTAAAGAGAAGCTGGGAGAAAGACTAGAAAAAGAAATGCAAAATTTTGCTGGGTCCCATGGAGCAGCTGTTCAGAAGCTAAGTCAGAAGAAAAGAAAGTTCAAAGCCAGCCTAGGTGGCTTCAAAAGACTATGCGTCAAAATAAAAGTCAAATAAGAGGCGGGCGGTGGTGGCGCACGCCTTTAATTCCAGCACTTGGGAGGCAGAGGCAGGCGGATTTCTGAGTTCGAGGCCAGCCTGGTCTACAAAGTGAGTTCCAGGACAGCCAGGGCTACACAGAGAAACCCTGTCTCGAAAAACCAAAAGAAAAAAAAAAGAAAGTCAAATACGAACTGGGAATGTATCTCAGTGGTAAGAAAGAAAGAGAAAAAGACAGAGACTGGGGAGGTTAGAGGAAGGAAGAAAAGAAAGAAGTGCTTATTTGAAATGACATCTTACTATATTGTCCTTATTGTCCCAGACAGTCTCGCATCAATTTGGGACAATCCTGAATCGGCTTGCTGAGTGCTAGGATTATTACAGTCCTGTGCCACCACACCTTGTGTAGTGGCTATTCCTGGTTCTCAACTTGACTATATCTGGAATGAACTACAATCCAGAATTGGAAGGTTCACCTATGATCCTAATTTGGAGGCTCAGAGACACAAGTTTCTGACCTTGGCTATGAATTCCAGAAGATTAAGACTGGAGAGCTCTGCTGGGCGTTGGTGGCGCACGCCTTTAATCCCAGCATTTGGGAGGCAGAGGCAGGCGGATTTCTGAGTTCGAGGCCAGCCTGGTCTACAGAGTGAGTTCCAGGACAGCCAAGGCTACACAGAGAAACCCTGTCTCGGAAAAAAAAAAAAAAAAAGACTGGAGAGCTCTGAGTTCAAGGTCATCTGGGATTAAAGGCGTGGTAGCACACACCTTTAATCTGGGCCACACCCTCTGCTGGAGACCTACATAAGGACATTGGAAGAAGGAAGACTCACTCACTCTTCTTTGCCTCATGGGACTGAGCAACTGCTAGATCCTTGGACTTCCATCCATAGCTGCTGCTGACCATTGTTGGGGAGTTGGACTACAAACTGTAAGTCATCAACAAATTTCCTAACTATATAGAGACTACCCATACATTCTGTGACTCTAGAGAACCCTGGCTAATACACCTTGACTGAAAAGAAAAAAATATATCATTCAGTTTGGTGAGGTGATTGTATGAATGTTCTGAATTAATCACTGAGGGTCTTTCCCAGGTCAGTCTTGCTTCTTTTAATTCCGCCTTTGTGTTAGAAGTTCCAGGGACACTGAGAAACATTCTGGTTCCCTTCCCAGTCACACCAGATTCTTGTGTTTAGCAGGAACTATAGGAACATGCTGGTAGTATCTCCTTTCCCACCTCACAGTAGAGCTTTCTTACCTTTATGTTCAAAGCATAAAGTGTTTGATGTTTGGATGAGATCATAGGAGTGAGAGAACCGTGTTGCTATGCGACCCAGTCTCTCTCACCACAGCCCCGAGATTGAAAGTGGAGGCAGAGTGGAGCTCTATGATGCTGGTGGTACATGCCTATAATTACAGTATTTGGGAGACTGAGACAGGATTTCTGTGAATTCAAGGCCAGCCTGGCCTATGTAGTGAATCACAGGCAAGACTGTGCGAGTGTCTGTCTCAAACACCACCCTCCATTTGATTTCTTCCCCTACCACCACAATCAAAAAGAAAAAAAGACTTCTCTGTTGTGTCCTTTGGATGCCATTAGAACAGGTCAGAAATGCAAAGGGATTATGTCTGTACCAAGTGAACCAGGGTTTGGGGAACCATCCACCACATTGAAGTTATACTGTCAGTCTCAATGCACTTATAATAAAGCTACAGACTGAGAAGAGGAAGCCCTCTCCTAGGAAATTGTCCATAAACACCAAGTAGACAAAATGTTAGCTTGTAGGCAATTGGTTTAAGCCTAGAATATTTAAAATCAAAAGTTACTGGGCAAGTGAGATAGCTCATGGTAAAAGCATTTGCTGTGCCGGGCGGTGGTGGCGCACGCCTTTAATCCCAGCACTTGGGAGGCAGAGGCAGGAGGATTTCTGAGTTCGAGGCCAGCCTGGTCTACAAAGTGAGTTCCAGGACAGCCAGGGCTACACAGAGAAACCAAAAAAAAAAAAAAAAAAAGCGTTTGCTATTAAGTCTGTTAATGTGAGTTCTGTCTCTGGGGCCCACACTGTGAAAGGAGGGAACCAACTCCTGCAACTTGTCCTGTGATCTCTGTGTGAGCATGTAAACATTTACACAGTTAAGAAATTTTTTTAAAGGCCATTGGAAAGAACTGATTCCATGCTCGTTAGCCCTGAGAGCTGTGTTGCTTGTCTCAAGCTCATTTTCTCATGTGATAAA
Source organism: Tokudaia tokunoshimensis (assembly GCA_036184795.1). NCBI lineage: Eukaryota > Metazoa > Chordata > Mammalia > Rodentia > Muridae > Tokudaia > Tokudaia tokunoshimensis. Next base: position 167,420,384 of record BTHU01000002.1, on the reverse strand, counting down.
ATGCAATAGGTGTAAAGATTACATGCTTACAACCAAGGGAAGGTGTGCCTTAAAGAGATCAAGTTGATAACTGTTCCTTCATGTTGTTTATCAGGGCCTCTAGTCAGCATTAATTCCTCTCTGCCTTAGCTGTGGGTCCGAGACACCTCCAAGAAAACATGAAGAATCCAAAAGGGTTGTTTGGTTTTTATTCCGTTTCTCAATCCCTGCCTTCTTTCTTTTTGGTTTTTCATTTGTCTGTTCTGTTTTGTTTTTTGGAGACAGGGTTTCATGCAGCCAAGTCTGGCCTTAAGTTCCTGTCACCCTAGCCAGCTCCTGTGAGCTTTTGAAGATGGTAATTCAGGAGTGGGAAAATGAATGATGTTTAGAGAACTGGGGAGCTGGGAGGCATGCTGCCCTCCACACTGTAGGAAAGATGTGAGTGTTTAGAACCTCTAACCTCCAGGTTTAACTTGCCTTGGGACTCAGGCAGCGTTTTTTACAGCTGGATCCTTGCTGGTCCTGTTCTTCTTGTTTATCAAGACCAAGACCAAGGCTGTTGGCTGATCTGCAAAAAAACAAAGCCATTAATGACAGTTAATGTATTAATTGCAGAAAGTGCTTCTTTAGGTTTCTGTTGGCAACAAGTTACCAGCTTACTGAGTAAGTGAAGTATATCCAGACTCAATTTACAACCTGGGCTCTCAGGGGTTTAATCCTCCTGCGGCAGGCTTTCATTATTACAGTTGCCAAAATGCCAAGCCATCTACAAGTCATACTCATGTGTCATTTAGAAAGAACCCCAAACCTAAAAATAAGAATGAATCTCATGAAAACACTAGTTAAATAAAGTTTATGTCCAGAGGAGAAAGCTTGTAAACCTGTGCTCAGGGTTACACTAATTACTTAAATTCCAACTGATTAAAGCAACTGCATTCATTGGTCAGTCTGCCACTGCCCAGAGGAAGCCAGCAGCCTCATGGTTCAGAAAATGTCCTCATTTTTTACTCCTGTTTCCTCCTTATTCTTATGCATCCAGGAGAATAGGTTCACTAGGATGAACTGTGCTCAAAGCGTGGCACTTATTGGGAAGGGGTTCACTGCTCATCAACATGTGAAACCTGGTCACTTGGCCACCCTCTCTGTCTATAGCCAGCCAGATGTTATACCAAGTTTTCAAGCCAAGACAGGGCAAGAATGAAGAGGAATACCTGAAAACCTTTGCTTCTGAGCCTCAACCTGAAACTTTCTTCTGGGTAACCAATACTTTCTATTATTTCTTTAGGGTTTTAGTTGTCTCAAAAAATTTTTTTAGATTTATTTTACTTCATCTGTGTGTTTTGCCTGCATGCACGCATGCGTGCATGCATGCATGTTTGTGTGTGTGTGTGTGTGTGTGTGTGTGTGTGTGTGTATACCATACAGTGTCTGGTGTCTCTGGGTTAGAAGAAGACATTGGGACCCTAGGAACTGGAGTTACAGAGGGTTTTGAGCCACGGTGTGAGTGAGTGCAGGGAACTGAACTCTGGTTCTCTGCAAGAATGGGAAGCACTCATAACCACTGACGACCATCTTCCTCCTTCCATTGTCCCTCATATGGTAGTTTCACGTATCAGTTTAGCTAGGCTTTTGTACTATCTTTAATCAAATTAGGTGTTGTTAAGGTATTTTGTAGATGTGCTTAACATCTACAGTCAGTTGACTTTAAGTACATTGAGTAAGCCTTACTCAATCATTTGAAAGTATAAGAGAAACATTTCCTCATTCTTAGATTCAGTGGCTGAGATCTGTGAATCAAATTCACACATATCCAAAACAAATCAGTGGAGATGGGGAAGAGCCAGTTTACAGGCACACAAAAGAGAGCACCTAGTGTTAAGTTACTCAGAGGGGAAGTCAGGATTTATTTGTTTGTTGCCTGTAGTCTTACTAGACTAAGGAGAACGAAGAGTAGGTTCTTGGCTCCCTGAAGGAGCAATTCATTCGGGCATGATTCAGTCCTGAAGAGGAACATAAGGCAACTTCATTCCCCTCAGCTTGTTTTCAGTCAGATGAGTAAGGTTCCAGACAGTTTTGTTCGTTCCTACATCTGATGAATCTCTAATGTCATCACTCAAAAATAATATTGATATCAACACTAGATTTCAGGTAGATGTCTGTGAAAGGCCTATTTGTAGATGGAAAGGAAAAATAGTTCCTACTATCATTGCATAGGTTGTTTCAGATACCTGTAGTCTAATTTAAGCATGAAAACCTTATCTGTTCCTGTTCTAGCTCTCCAATAATTGACACAAAGCCCTATTAAGTTTATTCACAAGCTTTAGTACTGTGACTGGGCAGATACCCATCTATTCTAACCCTCAGAGTATCTACCTCTCAGACATGTGGTCCTGTACCTTCAAAATGAGTATTGCCCTGGCTTGCTCCCTGTGTGTGCTCATGGTGAACTCTCCTGGTCTCTCCTCTTTCCTTGTGGTTCTTCTTCTACTTCTCTCTGAGATTCCTGGCCCTGGGATTAGAAATCTTACCTTCAGCCGGGCGTTGGTGGCGCACGCCTTTAATCCCAGCACTTGGGAGGCAGAGGCAGGCGGATTTCTGAGTTCGAGGCCAGCCTGGTCTACAGAGTGAGTTCCAGGACAGCCAGGGCTATACAGAGAAACCCTGTCTTGAAAAACAAAACAAAAGCCCGGTGGTGGTGGCGCACGCCTTTAATCCTAGCACTTGGGAGGCAGAGGCAGGCAGAGGCAGGCAGATTTCTGAGTTCGAGACCAGCCTGTCTCAACCAGTCTCGAAAAACAAACCAAAAAAAAAAAAAAAGAAAAAAAAACAAGAAGTCTTACCTTCTCTGCCCTGTCAGCCATAGTGAGCTCTTTCTTATCCAGTCAAAAATAATTGGGAAGCATTCTTTACATAACAACAGGAGATGGTTCAATAATCCAGACTGTAACCAGACCTCTGGATACAGAAATCAGCATCTGAATACACAGAGCACAAGACCAACTCCCACTGGGAACCAGATGTGTGGGGTTTCCTGATACACAAAGCAGGTATGTTACTGGATTATGGGCCCCAATTTGTTTTATTTATTTTTTGAGGCAGGGGAACTGAACCTAGGGAATTTTAGTGAACCCACACATTTTAGGGAAGCTACATCCTACTCTTAAAGTTTTGTTTGATACTGGGTGTCAGTCACTCTGTAGCCCTGGTTGATCTCTAATTCACTATGTAAACCAGGCTGGCTTTGAATTCTTTATGTTTGAATACAATCCTAAATTTCTGCTCTTCATAGTTACTGTGTAGCCTAGGCTGGTCTGGAATTTATGACGATCCTCCTGTGTCAGTCACCTGAGTGTTGAATTTACAGACATGAGCCATTATGCTCAGCTCCTTTCCCTTAATTTAGTGCAGGGTTGCATAGTGTCAGATCCCAGAAGTGGGAGTTCATTACTAGGCCCCAATGGTTTCAACTATGTTTTGCTCAATCACTGCCTGTTTTAGAATATCTCATTTACAAATTTACTTGAATAGCTCTCAGACTTCAGGGAAACATGTTTGTCATATAATAGTGTGAAGGATGAGATGCTCTAGGCACAGTTGTGGTAAATCTCCAATCCAACCCCATATGCCTGTGCGAAAACACACAACTCAGTTGTTTTTGTTTTGTTTTTTTGTTTTTTTCGAGACAGGGTTTCTCTGTACAGCCCTGACTATCCTGGAACTCATTCTGTAGACCAGGCTGGCCTTGAACTCAGAAATCTGCCTGCCTCTGCCTCCCAAGTGCTGGGATTAAAGGCATGTGCCACCATTGTCCAGTCACAACTCTGTTATAATATTTATAGCCTGCATGCTTAGAATGGACAGATTTACCATTACATTACTTTATCCTTATAACTTGAGACCTTTCCAGGCCATGTGGTTTTTGTTCCATCTTCATTTCCTCTCCTCTCCCTCCTTCCTCCACATTCCCTGACTTCCTCTCTTCCCCCCAACTCTCTAAAACCTCTAGCCCCACCTTTCCCTTCTACTGCCCAATCACAGGCTCTAGCCTTTATATGACCAGTTAAAATGGGGAGAAGGTTCACCTGAGTACTTACTTGATCCACTCCTCCTCCGGGCAGCCCCTCTTGAGAAAGCAGAATTAACATCAGAATACAAACAGCACCATGGCAACCCACAGCACACCAGTGTACAGCAACCCTTGCCACACAAGCCCCACTCCCAACAGCCATGTGCTCAGACAAAATGAGGCTCTCTGAATCATGTCCATTTGGTCTTTATGGAAACTTCTTTAGGTAGTTAAAAACAACAAAATTCTTGAACTCATTACAACCTCGGGATAACACCATAGCCATTAAAAATACTCAGGTATTAGTACAATTCAGTCATAATCATAAATAATCATAAATTATTTCTTCCTTTCTTCATGATTCAAAATCTACTTATGGTGTTTAGTTAGTATTTTAAAGGAAGCCCATTAATGAGCTATTGGCCCTGATTAGGGCCAGTTATAACATGTTCAAGCAAAATATGAAGAAAATACCTTTTATATATACCTGGATATTCATGTGATAGCAGGGAGTCTTTAAAAGATATCTAAGGAATTCTCGTAAGGATTTTGTTCCTATCCTTCCTATGAAAACCACTCTAATTACTACTTCTTCTTCTTCTCTTCTTCTTCTTTTTTTTTTTTTTTTTTGGGTTTCTCTGTAGTCCTGGCTGTCCTGGAACTCACTCTGTAGACCAGGCTGGCCTTGAACTCAGAAATCTGCCTGCCTCTGCCTCCCAAGGAATAGTGTTATAGAAATTCTTTTAAAAGTTGAGGACTTCACAAGTAGGTTTGAACTGTGTTTTTGGAAATGGCTATTGAATTAAAGTAGCATTTCAGAAATATTTGTTTGAATCTGCATACTTGGCTCTACAGCAAAAGCAGTGAATCCTGTCAGTTTTTTACAGTTGATTCCACACTCTGCAGGAAGGAACCAGTATCAGGTTCTGAGGAAAAAACATTCTCTTTCCTACCTCTCCTCCCAGGGTCACTGAACCAGGTGTTATGGGTTGCTGGGCTTAAGGAGTATCACAATTACACTTTTATTTCTTTCTTTTCCATCTGAAAAGTTAATTCAGGGTCTTCCTCCGTTTCCTTCCTCCTCAAGCTCCGGAACCTCCCTTTTCTTTGTTTTCTCTAGATTACTCCCTTTTTTCTAGAATTGCCTCCCTTTTAAATTTTCTTTAGAAACATTTAGATGTTCGATTATCGTGTATTCCACAAGGAATGGTGTGTGATTTTTGTTTCCACTTTCTCCCCTCACAAGTGGTTTTTCTGGGCGGGCAGAGGAGCTCTTCACGGCTGGAGGATTTGTGTGTTTTTAGAAAGTGGCACCATTCCCACGTTAATTACTACCATGAAATTCACAGAGGCTTGAAAACTTCAGTCCAAGTGGGCAAAGCAAAACAAAACAGTTATGGGTTGTGTTATGTTTGAGAGGGACAAGTGGGAATTAGTGAATGGACCATGTCAAAATTGGGACTTTATTATACGACTTATTAACGCCTCAAGAACGAAACCTCTGTTGGAGAATTGAGATTTTATTTTGTGTGTGCATATGGTGTGTGGAGTGAATTTGCAGAAGTCGGTTCTCACCTTTAGGTAGTCAGACTTAAAGTACCAGCTGAGCAGTCTCACAAGCCAGGCCCTGAAAGACAAAAAAAAAATGTAAAGCTCACCTTCAAACAGAATTTAGGAAAGGCCGGAACAAGTACAAACTAAGTGAGTGCTTCCACGACAACTTTCTCTGCCACCTAAAGACAGAAACTGGGCATAGGTGCGCGGATGCTGCAAAAGCAGCTTCCAGAACTTTCCGTGCTCAGTAGCGTCCTACGGTTTGGTGAGGACAACCCTCACCTTTACACCTTTCGCGTCCTGCCACGCCCCCGCGTCGCCTCCTTCCCCGGGGCGTTTGTTTACGTGACGTTGCGTAGTAGGCAGGCCCCGCCCCCGTCCCTGCGGGCCGCCGCGTTTCCCGCGCCTCGCCGCTTCTCCCCTTAAAAGGACAATAGAGGCCGCGGGAACGCGCGCGGACGCCCTGCCCTCTCCCCGCCCAGCCCGAGACGCGCACGCGCCCGTATGCAAATCAGCTCGATTCAAGAGAATTTGGTCCCGGGAGCCGCGCCTGCGCAGAGGGAAAGCGGAATCTATACCTCCGTCCGCGGTAGCAACTGAAGAACTGCTGGAGACAATCTTTCTGGACTCGGCGCTGGCGGAGGGAGTGCTTGCAAGGGGTTGGTCTGGTGCAGTTTGCACCGTGGGGACGTTGCTGCGCGTGGAAGGTGAGTGGTTCTAGTCCGGACACCCGTGCAAAACTGTCTCCGAGGTTTTGCTTTCTGTGATTTTTTTTTTCCTTTCCTCCCTTTACCTCCCCCGCCTCCTCCGTCCATCCCATACACAAACACACAGGAAGTTTTGTCTTGGAGATGGCATTGCGGGAAGCTCTGTCCTCGTGCTCTCCGGACTCCAGATTCTTTTGTACAGAGGTGTTGGAGATGCGCTTCTTAATTGGGGAGGATATTTGAGGTAAACCGAAAGTCAGGGTGTGGGGAAAGTGAGTGCATCATGGAAACGAACGAGCAGCGGCGGACTTGCATCCACGCTGAAGGTGACAATGACTTTTTTCAGGCGTAGTGTTCCCTGCCGACCCCGAGAGCAAGGTCGGGGTCACAGATCCTGTGTGGGCTCCGGCCGGGGGCTCGGGCGCCGCGTGCACCCGCGTGTTGCGCTCCCGCGGCGCTCGCGATGGTTTGCACGCGGGTCAACAACAAAGCCGGAGCTTAGAAACTAACTTGCCACTGCCTGGAGACGGCGGCCACACAAGCTGAAGGCAGCCGGTGAGGGCCAGCGCCTGGGTTGCGCGACGCACGCGGCGTGGCGTTGTTGAAGTCCGCAGGGACGCGGCTGCGACAATGAGCGCGCAGCACGCGGTCTTTGCACTCGGCCGGTGCTGAGTGATCTCTGCAGCCCAAAGTTCGCTGTCCGTCTGGTCACCTGTAGCGTGGGTGCGGGCGACACGAGAGGGGTGGCCGTGGCCCTCGGAACCAAGCCGTGCGGATGAACTCGGCGGCGCGGTCCGCTGCGTGAGGCACCCAACTCTTTTTTTCTTTTTTTTTTTGTGTGTGCTTCACCTGACAAGCCACGTGCTTAGGGCCGCGACCGTGCTGCATCCCAGTGTCCAGCTCGGAGTGAGCCGCGGGATGCGGTCGCCGTCGGGGCTGTCGGTAGCAGGACAATGTGATTTCCTGGTGATGGCGTCTTGCCAGTTTCTAAAGCACAGAGAAAGTCGCCAACTCGGAGCGTACGCACGGCGGCGGGGACCTCCGGGCGTTTCTCATCCGGGACTCCGCAAAAGTTTGGCCCTAGGGGCCAGTGGGTCAGGACACCCGAGCTCGCGTGGGTCCCCGGGAGCGGGTCCCGGTCGCCCCGACGTCGCCGATGCCGCCGGACAACAAAGGGCCGCGTGTGCCCGAGCGGCGCGGGCCGGGCGGGGCGCGGGGCGGCTTTTGTCCCTCAGGTCCTCTAGGAAACTTCAGCGGCGGCTCAGCGAGGCAGTGTCCGTGGGGGCGCCTCGGCCCGCGGGTCACCCGTGCGGCGCGACGGAGCGCTGCTCGGCAGGGCGCACGCGTGGCCGGGGCTCCGAGGCACGGGAGGCCGCGTCTGGGAGGTCCGTGCATCCGCCTTTGAAGTGGAACTGTTGCCATGTTTGAATTACGTCAGGCCGAGCGTGCGGAGCGGCCCCGGAGCAGAGGCGCGGCCTTCGGGCGGCGCCGGCGGGGCGCGGGCCGTTGTTCCCGGCGCAGGTGAGGGCGACGGGTGGCGCGTGGTGCCCGGAGACCCTGGAGCGCTGGGCTCCGTCGCGGAGTGTCGCTCCGCGCCCTACTCCAGGACCTCCGACTACACGCGGGGAAGTTTCGGGGCGCCGGCTCACGCTCCTCCTGGAAGTGGGGACTGAGGAACTAGGGGGTGCGTGTCGCCTTTGTGTGTTTACACGTGGGGCGATCGGCGAGGCGCAGGGCAGGTTGGGCTGGGCAGCTTTTGAAGACGGGGCGGTTCTGGTAACCAGCACCCCAGTCCGCCTCTTGTTATTTTCTTCTCACCTTTCTTACTGCAGGTGAAGAATGACTACGGAGCCAGAAGTGCACCGTAACCCATCTCCCCCTCCATGTTAGGAGTTCGTTCCGAGTAGGCTCTTCGTCTTCTCTTAATGTTTTCGAAAGAAGGTTCAAGGCAACTTTTTTAGTAAGAGATGGACGTAAAACCTGTTTCTGGCAGTGTACGGAAAACACCTGCTTTTGAACTGAAGTTTGTCAGACTCGAAAATAATTTTAATGATTTTTGTGCTGCGGAACTGAACGCGAAAGTCTGGGCTTCGTTTTTTGAGTCCGGGAAAAAGCTTAAATGAGTTTAAAGTATTCAGAGGATGATTTGGAGGATGTTTTGTATTTTGAACTTAAAGTATGCAGGACTCAGATAAATCTCAGATGACCTTGAGAACTGCATTTGGGGAGTAGGGCCTTTCAGAGATAAAGGATGCTGGGAGAAGTTGCCAGAGTATCACTCTGCTAGGGTGCCCTTGCTAGTTTCACAATTCCTGGGAACTGGGGCTGACCTTCTAGTTACCCTCTTATACTTTTTTCAAGCTAACTTTTTGGTATGTGGCTCCAGGCATAGCTCAAAAATTATACTCGTTTGACACATGGATGCTTCTTTGGTATTTGGGGTTTGCTTGCAGTCTAGACATCCAGCCAGCAACACCATATCTGTTGTGTCTTTCACGATTTCTCCTGTGTTTCAGTTAGCTTGTTTTCATCTAGATGTGGCCTTGACTTGGAAGTAGTATTTTTTTGAAGTGAATAGAGAGTGTGTCAAGAAAATTAAAAACCTTGTATATTACAACCTTGACTTTCCTTTGGGTGACTCCAGGGACATGTGAAAAGAACATAAGGTGCCTTGCAAACATTGTTTTGTTTTAAGTATTTTTTAGACTACTGCAAGACTTCAGCTTCCTAGGAAAGTTTTATACACATCACGTAGAGCTAAATTATTCTGTTATAATCAAATGATGTTTGTAGTAAGAGAGATTTGAATGAGTTAAGAGAAAAAGAAAGGCAAGGTCTTCACTGCCTTCTGTTATTTTTGTGGGTGGTTGGAAATTTTAAAGAACATCTGTGTATGCGTATCTTCATATATGAGGCCAGGATTTCTCAACCACATGAATTTAGGGAACAAATTCAGATAGCTGGTCAGCCCTGTTTTAAATACCCACCCTCACCGGGCAGTGGTGGCTCACGCCTTTAATCCCAGCACTTGGGAGGCAGAGGCAGGTGGATTTCTGAGTTCGAGGCCAGCCTGGTCTACAGAGTGAGTTCCAGGACAGCCAGGGCTACACAGGGAAACCCTGTCTCGAAAAACCAAAAATAAATAAATAAATACCCACTCTCAACTTGCTATGCTTGTTGTGAACCCCATGGTATAACATCTGTTAGATAAGTTTTGTACCACTGTGCAGCCCCCACAGCTATAAAATACCACCCCCACCCCAAGACAGGGGTTCCATGTGTAGCCTTGGCTGTCCTACAACTCTCTCTCTAGACCTGGCCTTAAACTCAGAGATTTGTCACCTGCCTCTGGCTTCCAAGTGCTTGGGATTAACAGCCCTGTGCTACGGCCAGCCAGCTAAAAAAATCTTTAAATGGAAAAATCTTGTTGTTTTGTTTTCTTTCTCTCTCTTTTTTTATTTTCTTTTTTTTTCTTTTTTTTTTAAATTTTTTTAAATTTTTTTTTAAATTTTTTTAATTTTTAGATTAATTTTAGATTTTTTTTTAGATTAATTTATGTGTTTTGGCATTTAGCCTGTATGTATGTCTGTGTGAGGGTGCCAGATTCCCTGGAACTGGAGTTACAGACGATTGTGAGCTGCCATGTGGGTGCTGGGAATAGAACTAGGGTTCTGAAGAACAGCCATGAATCTTTACTGCCGAGCCATTCCTCCAGCCTCAGTGGAAAAAAAAAATCTTAAAAACCAACTTCCGAAGGCTGCTTTGAGGACAGTGAATTTCCCATGCCAAGCCCATAGCTAGTTGCTTTGGAAATGTGTCCTTTGGGTTTGCTTGCTACTCTTCCTAAAGACTTGATAAATGGGATCCCAGCACTCATGCCAGGTGACCCACAGCCTCCTGTAAGCTCCAGAAGACCAGTCGCCCTCTCCTGGCCTTTTTGGGCACTTTGACACTTGTGCACACTCCTACATTGATATTCATACACATAATTAAAAATAAAACAAACCTTAGTTCAAGCCATCTCCCCTGTACCTAAAAACAAAACTTTAAAAAAAATCATTTTCCCCTCCTCCAGAGATAAGACTGATTAACTGCAAAGAAAGGTAGCACATTTCTCAAGCTCTAGATAAATGGTTTAGAATTCTTAGGACAGGGGCTGACTGTTGTGGCGCCTATAAAAGCTTTAATCTCAGAACTCCTGGGCCTGCAAGCAAGCAGGGTATCTGGGTTTGAGTCAGCCAGGGTTTCACAGAGAGACCCTGTCTCAAAAGAAAAGAATGCTTACGATAGGAAGCTGCAATTTTTTTTAGTTCACTTTAATAAGGGCAGTAATACCTATTTCACAGGGTTGAAAATGACTGAAATGTGGGGCAGTAAGTGGCTGCAGTCCTCAGGGTTGAGGAGTGGATAGTAGATAACACTAAAGCTTGGGTCAGTTCCTTTGCCCAGAGAAACAGTAAATGCTGAATGAAAAGAGTGGGGGTGTGGCCCCTTCCCCCACCCATCAGAAACCAGTTCTGGGAAGACACTGCCCTCAACTTCTGTTTGTCATTCCAGATCTGATTCAACCATTTTACACCAAAAAGTCCGGTGAAGACCTAGTAAATGTCACTACTTTGTTCTTGATTTCTCTAGTGCTGCCGTGGGGGTCCCTGCACTTTTGAGACTTTGCAGATTTAAGTAGGAAATTCTTGATGTCATTTGGTTCTCAAATTTGTTTTTTTTTTCTTAAGGATTCTAGTATTGTAGGGATAATCTTAAAAATCTATTCCAAAAAGAAAGGCATTTGTTTCCAAGGTGAGAAGACTTTCTCCACCAGGAATGCAGCAGTTACAGATAGTTGCTGTTACAGATTTATTTTGTTGTAGTACAAAAGTTGAAACCTGAGCTTACATAATTTCTAGTTGTGTATTTTGTTTCCATCTATTAAAAGTTTGATTGGGTTTGACATTTTTATCTGGTTAATGTTAATGAATGCTGGATTGAAGTAGGCTCATTCTCCTAAATTGCCCCCACTTGAAATAATATTTTTATACCATTTGTTATGAAAATCATTTACCATTAATAATCTTAGTAGTTCATTTCATTTACATTTTCTAGAAATACTTAAACTTTTTTTTTTTTAAAAAAACTACAGGAGCCCATAGATTAGAAAGTTACTTTTGGAAACTTTTTTGTTCACTTAGTTCATGTGTATAAATATTTTGCCTGCATGTATGTGTGTGCACCAAGTATGTACGTGGTTCTTGCAAAGGCCAGAAGTAGGTTTCAGATCCCCTAGAACTGAAGTTAGTATGTGGTTGTGAGCCACCATGTGGGTGCTAGTAATTGAACCTGGATCCCCTGAAAGAGCAATATGTGCACACGTGTAGAAACCCATACACACACACACACACAATAACAATTAAGTGAGTTTTGAAAGAATGAAGACATGGAAACGTTTTATGAATAAACTTGTTTTCTTGGTGATGGATGGATAGGAAGCCATCTCAGGCAGAATGTCATCAGCCTGAGTCCTGGAGTGGCTAGTTGTCAAATCTGATTTGGGCCCTCTCGGAATACCAGTATTACAAGGTGGGAGCAACTGGTAGGCAGGACTAGCTTCTGAAAAGCTTTGAATTCATTGCCAAGGAGTTCAGAGCTTAGCCTGAAGCCAGAGTTGGTACCCTGGAAGAATGATTAATATTTGAGTTGTAGAAGATAAGCAAGTTAGTCCTGACAGTACATCAGTCTCCAAGAGAAGAGATTGGATCTGGCCAATGCTTGCCGAATGCTAGCCCTCCTGTTGCTGTGTAATATGCAAGAGTTGGGATTTAGCCCTATTTTAAGATGACATAAAGGTTAGGAATGCACCTGAAGTTTGGGCCAGGTGTTGTGTACGTCTGTCATTCCTACTTTTTCCCTGAAGAAAAGACTCATTCAATTAGGATACCCAGGATATATTCTAGGAATAGAAAACTTTATATTGCAGTTATGTGCAGATCTTACCAAATTCAAGGGGAAAATGTATCTTGGTATTTTTCAAATACTTGTTTTTGTAGCATCATTGTCAACAACTGAGGTTTCACTTCAATGTTACTGAAAGGTCAGTGCAAGAAGCTCTGTGTGTGTGTGTGTGTGTGTGGTTTTGAGATAGGGTTTCTCTGTACACCCCGGTTGTGCTGGAACTTACTTACTCTGTAGACCAGGATGCCTCTGACTCAAGGAGATCCGCCTGCCTCTGCTTCTGAGTGCTGGGATTAAAGGCATGTGCCACCAAGAAGCAATTCTTTCTCTTTTTTCAAAAAGATTTATTTTTAATTATGTCTAAGTGTGTTTATGCATTTGGGTATGTGCATAAATTCAAGTACCTGTGGAAGGCTTCCTCTGGAAGAGCAGCAAGTGCTCTTAACCACTGAGCCCTCTTTCCAGCCTCCCTAAGAGCATTATTTTTTTAATACCATCTAAACTTCAGAGGCCTGGGTCTGTGTTTTAATTTGTAACCTTGGCTATCTCAGTAGACTTGTTTACGAGTTTGTAGGCCTTTTTTTTTAAAGGTGAGTTTTAGGCTCTGCTAAATGCAGGCACAGTTAAAAATGCTTCAGCATATGATTTTTGTTTTTTCAGAGATAGGATATATGTTTGGAGCTCTTGGCAAACAAGTGGGGTCTACCTCTACTCAGCTTCCAGGCAAATTAAAATCCATCACTTTGAAAGTGTCCAGGTAAATTTGGAAGCTTTAATTCAGGGAGTAGGCAGGTATCTAGGAGAGGGGAGGAAACAGTGTTGGTCTCTTGCTCTCCCTGAGTGCTGATCAACGCTTGCTTTGAGTTCTGCAGCCAAGTGGCCTGGCAGTGGGAGAATCGGGAAGCTTCTTCTGTTGACCCTTTGTTTGCTGGCTCCTGTGAGCACAGGTGGTTAAAGATAGCTGCTCACAGTTGATTCAAATGCTGCCATTAGCAGTTGCAGCAACTTGGGAATCCCCGTACCATGTGGTCGCCAGTGGGTTTTCACCCATTTTCCTTTTTTCTCTCTTTAACTTCAAAGTTGGCTTTGGATTTTTCTTAGTTCCTTTTGTTTTGTCCATAGTTGCATATGTTTGCATCCTCTAAGAGGACACCACTATTTTCTATTTATTTTATATTATTAGGTTTTTTTATGACTTCTTAAAAACAAAAGTAATTACAACGTACAACAGACTCCAGCATAACACTTCATTGTAGTTATAGGCAGGGAATTCTGATATTTAAGTAGGAATGGAAGAAGGTCATCATGTCGGGTGCAAGGAATAGCTTTTTTTACTAGATTTCTTAATTCTGCCGGTGGCTGGAATGGGGGAGGGTGCTAGTTCTTCCTTCTCGTTTCTTGCTTGAAAGCCCTGTCTGCTTCTTGGGCAACCAGGACTGTTTTACCCCCTTCTGACTATTCAATGATTGCCTTCCCCATACACTGATCCTCTTTTTTTTTTAAGATTTGTTTATTTATTTTATGCATATGAGTACACTGTTGCTGTCTTCAGACACACCAGAAGACAACAACCCCATTACAGATGGTTGTGAGCCACCATGTGGTTGCTGGGAATTGAACTCAGGAGCTTAGGAAGATCAGTAGTTGCTGAGCCATCACTCTAGCCCTGAATTTATAGCAGCAAGTGATTGACCTCTGAAAGAACAGTCAGTGCTCTTACCTCTGAGCCATTTCTCCAGCCCTAAAGGATGCTTTTTTGTTTTGTTTTTATTATTATGTCTTATGTGTATTTTGCTTGCATGTGTGTCTAATGTACCACATATGTTCTGGTGCCCAAAGAGGCCAAGAGAGGATGTTAGATCCCTTGGAACTAGAGTTAAAGATGTGAGCCACCATGCTAGGAATTGAACCTGTCTTTTTTTTTTTTTTATTATATGTAAGTACAAATGTAGCTGTCTTCAGACACTCCAGAAGAGGGAGTCAGATTTCATTACGGATGATTGTAAGCCACCATGTGGTTGCTGGGATTTGAACTCAGGAGCTTAGGAAGATCAGTAGGTGCTGAGCAAGTGCACCAAAGTGTTCAGTCATTTCTGCGGGCTCTTTTCTTATTTTACATAGGATCTCATATTCCAAGCATGCCTGGAATTCCATGTACTATGATTAAGATTGTGTGTGTGTGTGTGTGTGTGTGTGTGTGTGTGTGTGTAGTGGTGGTGGTGGGGTGCTATATGCATGAGTATGCAGTGGAAGCCAGCAGAGTTTTGGATGCTCTGGAGCAGGAATTATAGGAGGTTATGAGCCCACCCATGTGGATGCTGAGAACAAGAGTAATAATCCTGAACCATCACTCCACCCTTAATCTTTCATATGGAAGCTTAGCTTACCTCTTTTGTTGTTCTAATAGTACCTTTGATTTCATTAATAGAGCATAGTGTTTATAGTCATTCATCCTCTATAATTTTACCAGCGATTCACTTTGCAACAAAATAGCCATACTTTGATATCAATGTGAATAGGATATTTATACAAGGAAGTTAAAAGGAAGGAGTGTGTATGTTGAATGGATATATTATTACATATTAACTATTTATTGTGGATAATAAATTGAGAAATCATAGCTTGTGGTTTCTGGACTTGCATGCATTTATGACTTTGAGATGCAGTTTGTATGCTATAAAATTTACTCTTGGTTAAGCATATAGTTCTATGGATTTAGATACTCAGTTTGTCAGCGCCACCACTATCTGTACCTTTAGGGAAGAAATTGCAATTTTAATCAATATTTTTTAAGTTCTTTCAGATTTCTTTCTTTGTTTCTAAGTCCCTCAAACACATGCATGCAAATGAGATTGTGTGGGGTCTTCTCTGCTGTGAGTTGCATCTGACTTAAGATCAGTCAGAAGCAGGTGATTACATCTGGTGCAGAATGGTGTGGTGAGGATGCTTGGCAGTACAGATAAGATGCATAGCTAGCTGACTAAGCTATTTGAGCAAGTGAAGGAACCACTTACTGATTCACAAAGGTGAGACTTGGAAAGGACTGCCACTAGGCTGCCAGACCCACCCACCACCTTCTCAGATATAATGTGACGGGGTGGGGGTCTGCTGTGTCTGAGTTTACTCTGGAGATTTTAAACATAAATCATTCCTTAGCTTTTTTTTTTTTTGGTTTTTCGAAACAGAGTTTCTCTGTATAGCCCTGGCTGTCCTGGAATTCACTCTGATTCACTCTGTAGACCAGGCTGGCCTCGAACTCAGAATTCCACCTGCCTCTGCCTCCCAAGTGCTGGGATTAAAGGCATGCACCACCACTGCCCAGCGACTCCTTAGCTTTTATGAAGATATTTTCAGTTAATCTCAGGGTTCCCCAAACCTCAAAATAGTTAAATACAAATCAGCACTTAACTTGGTTGCTGTAAACAAAGTGTTTGCTGCAGATTCCTAGGTTCCTCTTAAGGGGCTCAGAAGGGACTTTGATAGGGCTAAGTCTGTCCAATAGAAGACTTCCTGGGTGCTCTTTGCACAGTCTAGAAGAGGCTGGATCCTGAGTCTCCGTTCCCTCCCACCACTTGTTCAAGCAAAAACCTGGTGGATTGTTAAAAGCCTGGTGGGTTACTTTTGTGTTTGTCCTCACCAAGAAAGTTACTGATTGACAATGCTGGTGGCCATAGCATTTCTTCACAGCTTGTCAGTGGTAAATGAACCAATCTGGCTTCTCCTCAGATTCAGTCTTGAAGGCTTATCTCACAGCTTACACAGATAGTCTTGAGTGCCCTGTAGTTTTGATATGGTGTTTTTTTGCTAGGAAGGAAGGGGAGTGAGGGTAGGATTTTGAGACTGGTTTGCTGTGTGTACTTCCTTTGTCCTTGCTCAGGAGGAGGCTGAAATTTCCTAGTGCTATTGATGATTGTAAGAGGAACTGCAGACTTTTGACCTTGATGGCCTGGGTGTTTAGAGAAGAAACAGAAATATGCACAATCAAGAACTACATTGTCTACTTTCTTGAGTCCGTCACTTGATACTGTGTAGCTAAAGTGACATGACTATTTGCTTGCAAGGACATTTCTTGATAGTCTTTCCTTGAGTTCAAAAAAAAAATCTCATCTTTGCAAGTCTCATTCTTTAGTGTTTCGTATTATGTAGAGTACTGTTTTTGTTTTTCTTATACTATCTAATGATCCAACTACTTTGTTTTTTTCTGTCTTAACAGATTTTACAGGTAGCTGTTAGTTTAGACTTAATAATTAAAGTGTGTTACTGATCTTACTCATTCATTTTTGCACTCAGTATTTTCAGACTTTTTTCAATCTCTAAAAATGATACACATGCCTCTGGAAAGAGGTTACTCTGAACCTCTTTAATTGTACCTTTCTGTGGTTCACTGAACAACACTGGACTCCGGCAGAAGATAATCTAGTAGCAGAAAGGAAGTTTTGTTGCTCAGATATTTCTTTCTTTCTTTTTTTTTTAAATACTTCTTTTAAGAACCTTCCTCTCCTCCCACATGAAAGTTCTCCCCCATCCCCCTTTCCCCTTCTCTTTTGAGAAGAATCCCCCTTCTAAATGTCAACACCCCACATTTTTTTCCCAATATAACATAAGGATGGTTGTGTGGTTATAAATTCCAACACTATATGTACAAAGGAAATTGTGCCTTTTTTCTTGCTTTGTATGATGCCTTTGTGGTAATTGGTAGTTTGATCCACACATTCTCTGTCTGTTTTGTCCATTGTGGTTTAAGTTATCATGTTTATTGTCCCTCTACCCACCCTCCCTTGGCAGACCAGATTGACCTTGAAGTCAGGCAGTTCCCCTGCCTCAGTGCTAGGGGAACTGCCTGTGCTAGCATGTGCATTCACCGTCTTTTTGTCCCCTGATCCAGATCATGAAGTTGACCTTATCTTAGCTGTGCATCTCAGTGGTCTCCAGCCTAAAAACAGTTTCTGCTTTCCTTAGTAGATTTCCATAGAGGATTTTGATCAGAGCTTTCTAGAGCATTTACAGGAAGAAGCAAAGGAGGTAGTGGATGCCTCCTAGAACAGCCCTTTTCTGTATACTCTGTATACTGGCCCTGGTACTATATGGAGTAATAGCACGGATCTGGGGCACATCCTACTTTGTTTGACTTGGTATTTTATAAAATTCCCTGTGCTGGGGGTTGGGTAGAGCAGAGAAAAGTCCTTACATGGTTTCTTCTCATTGCCCTCAATCCCCTTGTCTTTACAGCTTTGAACCAGAAGAAAAGATGTTTGGTTTTCACAAGCCAAAGATGTACCGAAGTATAGAGGGCTGCTGTATCTGCAGAGCTAAGTCCTCCAGCTCGAGGTTCACGGACAGTAAGCGATACGAAAAGGACTTCCAGAGCTGTTTTGGGTAAGATTAGTTATGTTCTATTCTTACAGGGAAAAGTCGATATTTACATGCAAAGCCATGTGCTTATAATTAAAATCACTAGTTTTCTAATACCTGGGTTATTGAGGATTTCATGTTCTTAAAATGAGTTCGTACTGACAGCTTACTCTGCCTAATTAGTTGTAAAGTCCTTTATGGTTTAGTTGGACAAACCCTTTTGTTCTTAAAAGTGTATTTTAAAAATGTATCCTGACTGTGACCTGTTGTGGTCCTCCTGTGTTCTTTCTGCATTGTCTTTGAAAACAGTTAAAAAAAAAAGAAACAAGAAAACAGTTACAGTTTGACTTGCTGAGGAGGATGGTAGTAGTATACTTAATATTCTGCCCTGAAACTTAACAGGGTATGTTAACTTTCCAACAGATAATTGAATAAAATATTTAATATTGAACCATTTTTCATAGTAAAAGATAGTATGTTTGAGAGGTAGTTTTACATGTACATGTGTGTACATGTACTTGGATGAGACAGACATTGATTTTTATTGACTGAGTGCATATGAGCCTTTTTTGTTTGTTTGTTTGTTTGTTTCAAGACAGGGTTTTTCTATGTAACCCTGGCTGCCCTGGAACTCTCTCTATAGACCAAGCTGGCCTCAACCTCAGAAATTCGCTTGCCTCTGCCTCAACTTCTGGGAGTAAAATTGTGTGCCACTGCTGCCTGATGCATGTACACATTTGAATGCTTGTATGTGCTAAAGGATTTATTATGTTGGAATTGAGGCAATCTTGAGTGTTGATCCTTGGCATACAGGTGATTGATTATCCTATCTATTTTCTTCCGCTTAGGCCAGGCTACTTGGCCTGTGAGCTTCTAGAGATTGTCCTCCTCCTACCTCACAACATTTATATATAAGTATATTCTATATGTATGTAGAACACTTGGGTTGGAGACATGGTTCAACAATTAGGAACACTTGTTGCATTTCCAGGGACCCTAGTTCACTTCCCAGCACTCACATGGTAACTGTCCAGTTTGAGGAGGCCCTACTCTTTCTGTTTTCCATGGCGCATGACTCACACACTGATATACATAGAAACTAAATAAATTTAATTTTAAAAATACTTTCACTAATTTATGTACATTAGTTTTTTACCTGCATATATGTCTGTGTGAGGGTATCAGGTTCTCTGGAACTGGAGTTAACAGACAATTGTGAGCTGCCATGTGGGTGCTGGAAATTGAACTTGGGACCTCTGGACGAGCAGTCAGTACTTCTGACTGCTGAATGATCTCATCTCTCTAGCCACTCCTCCTCTCCCTTTTTTAAGGCAGGCTTTCACTGTGCAGCCTTGACTGTTTTATGGAACTCACTATACAAACCAGGCTGGCTTTGAACTCATTTGAGATTCATCTGTCCCTGCCTCCCAGGTGCTGGAATTAAAGGCGGCATGCACCACTACACCTTTTTAATTAGAATACGTTGATATGATTGACTGGGTCTCTTTAAACTAATTTTAATTGACAAGTTCATTTCTTTCTGTGTGTGTTGATCAAGTCTATCCTTCCCACCACTCTCCCAACTTCAACTGCCTAGGTTTGTATTATCTCTCTCCTCTCTGTCTCTGTCTGTCTGTCTCTCTCTCTCTCTCTCTCCCCTTCCCCTCCTTTCCCCCCTCTCTAGAACCCACGGAGGGGGCCAGGCTTGGTGGTGCATGCCTTTAATCCCAGCACTCTGGAGGCAGAGACAGGCAGGTGTCTCTGAGGCCAGATCAATCTACTATTGAGTTCCAGGACAGCCAGGGTTGCATAGTGAAGTGCTGTCTAAAACCAATAGATTTTTGTTTGTTTGTTTTTATTCTTTTAATATGCCCCTGAATTGCTCATTTATACGTGGGTGTAGTACCACTACCGGAGCATTAACTTTATATCTGAAATGTACTAGAGAAACAATGGAAAGAATATGTTAGGATCATTGGGTTGCATTTATGAACCATAAATGGATGTGTGTTTCTCCAAGAGAAGTCTCCACACGGAGAAAGCATGATGACATGTTGGTTTCCCGTCAGGTTGCATGAGACTCGCTCAGGAGACATCTGCAACGCCTGTGTGCTGCTCGTGAAAAGGTGGAAGAAGTTGCCGGCAGGATCAAAAAAAAACTGGAATCATGTTAGTTCATCTTTTTTTCTGTCTCTACTAAAACAATGTTAGCATCATCACCCCAATTTAGGAAATTCTGTATCACTGGGATAGAAAAGGCTAAAAGAATAAAGAAAAGCACTAGCCTGGTGTGGCATTTCCTAGACTAATAATTCTGATTTAGACTTGGTTCCTCTTCACCTTCGAGAGTGACATACTGCTTTGAGCTCATGACGCACAGATTTAGTCTTGTTTGCCTTTTGTGTTTACTGCTTGCTAGTTGTAGGCTTCTGGCAAGTTACAAAGCTCTTAGAGCTGTCCATAGGGCCTGAATGAGATGGTGCCCGTGAAAGAAAAAGATCTATTTATCTTTTGTAAAATTATATCTATATAATACCTCTCTGTATTCCACCTGTGTGAATGAACCATAGGGGGATCCCTTGGGCTGAAGTTTCAGGCAGTCGTGAACTACCTGGTGCTAGGCATGGCAGTCTAGTCCGCTGGAAAAGCAGCCCCCTCATAATTTAACTTAGATGATATGAGCAACACTTTACTTTTATTTTTTATAAAGATTTTTATTGTAATGTATATATTTGTCTACATGTGTATGTGTATACACCACATGTCCTTGGTGCCCGCAGAGGCCAAAAAGATATATTGGATCACCTGGTACTGGAGTTAGGTGAACACCATGAAACCAAACCCACTTCTGCAAGGAACAGCAAATGTTTTTAATCCCTGTACCATTTCTCTATCCCCAAATAATATTTTTGTGTGTGTGTGCCAGGGACTGAAGTGTGCAAGACTAAAGCATTCAGAATAAAGTATTCAGAGTCCCCTAGTCTAGAGTTTTGTTAAATTCTTTTATAATCTTAGCTATTTTTTCAGATGTTTGTTTTGTTTTTTGCTTTTGAAGACAAAGTCTCATGTATCCCTGGCTCCAGTATGACAGGGACAACTTTGAACTTCTGATTCCCCTGCCTCTCAGGAATCAGGATTACAGGTTACTATCTCTGGCCAGAATTTATGAAATTTGCTTTATGTATAATATTTTGCTTAAGTAGGCAGACTTTTCTGAACACAACACAGTGCTGTTATCTTTTAACAGTGTTAAGTTACTACAGTAGGTTTCTTATGGCCCATTGCCTTAATATATAAATAAGCTATTTTTTAAAATAGCTTATCTGAGAAAATCACACATGTGGTATTTGAAGGTGATGACTCCCTTCTTATGTTGAAGGCCTAAGTAGAACCATGCCATTCCAGACAAGGGAGAGAAAATGCTTCTGTAGTTGATAAAGTTTAGGAATTAGCATACAGAATGGCTGGAAGTAGTGCTTTATTCTTTTATGTCATGTAACAGGTAGAGATATCCATGAACCTTCACACTCTCCAGTATAAAACTGGTTCTCAAGTGAGTATGGGCCTAAGTCGTATTAAATATTCAGTATTTTCTTCCAGGTGGTTGATGCAAGAGCAGGCCCCAGTCTAAAGACAACATTGAAACCAAAGAAAGTGAAAACTCTATCTGGAAACAGGATGAAAAGCAACCAGATCAGCAAACTGCAGAAGGAACACAACAGTGAGTTTGCTGTTGAACACTGAGAGTGATGTTTGAATGTTTTATTTTTGACTGGGGCTGGGTGAATCCATTTTCTGCTTATAGTGAATCAGGTACTGAGGTAGTTCCCCCCCTCCCACCCCTGTTTGACTTGGTTATTATTTCTGTGAAATGTAACTCTGATATCTTAAAGTAACTAAAAGGGCTTGGGAGATCCTGGAGTGGAGAATGGACTTGCTGCAAAATCATGAGAATTAGTCAGCCCCTCACCCACATAAAACCTGGGTGGAGGTCTGCAGTGAACTCATTGGAAAGGTGGATGTTGTCCAGGCCTGACAACCAGAGTTCTGATTCCCTAGGACCAACATATTAGGAGAGAACCATTCACATAAGTTATCTTCTGACTTCTACATGTGCACTATAGAATGTGTATGCCTACACACACACACACACACACACACGCTGCAACAACATGTCTGCTCGTGACCACAGAACTCATGAGCCAGTGATAAGATATTCCTGGGACTAACCCCACACCCCACCCCAACCACCCCACCCCACCCCCACACACACAGTACTTAAAGTAGGTAGCTACTGTTTCAAGTCATTCTAAGGCTGTGTCTTTAGACTGCACTGCTAACTTAAGTTCAGGAGATGTGCAGCAAATTGGTGGACATAGTATGTCCACCAGAAAGTTTCTTTTTAGAAAGTAACTTTAGAAATCATGACTCACATGGAGAAAAGTAGCTTCTGACCTGTCAGATGTAAGACACGTGTGTTGTGTGTGAAAGTCAAACTCATACTCAGTTCATATAGGTTAGTAGAGGTTGTTGTGGTTATCTACATACTCAGTTTAGTTTAGACTTTGGACTCTGAGAAGGGAGGCAGCCTCTTATCACTATGTAATATCTGTTTCACCCTGAGGTAGAACTGCTGGGTTAAACACATGAGTATTCATATTAAGAATGTAGTTCACAGCAGGTAGAATGACCAGGCTGTTGTCTCTTTTTAATGTACTTAGTGAGTCATACTACAATAAAGATAAATTAAAATTGCTAGGAGTTTTGGAGGTCCTGATTCTGGGAAGCTTGTTTGTTGCCCACCTGCCTTTGTGCCTAACTGATTGATCCTCAGTGATTAAGACTTCAATTCTTCACTGTATGTAATTATAACTTAGTATTATAAGGTCTTGGATTAAATCTAAGGATATTGCCGCTTTTAAATGTAGAAAAAATGGTACACACTGAAATTTCAAATGGTTCAAAAAACACTAACTACTTAGGATTGTGAGCCTCCCGGCTGGTGTTATTGGGAAATTTAAGTATCATGTTAGATTTACATCCTTTAAGATGTGATGCTCTTGAAGATTTTGTTTTTAGGAAATTAAATTCCCTTTATTAAAGTGAATTAGCGCACTAATAGCACAAGTGATACTTCAGTGTAGGTGTCTAGTTTTAAGTAAGCATTTATTTAGATGCATCTGTGAGATTCTTAGATTTGTAAGCTTTTGTTTTCCTTGTAATGTTAGAGCTCAAACCTAAGGCTTTGTATGTGTGCCAGGGAAGCACATCACTTCCTGCCCTTGTAAGCACTGCAAAAAAATGTTTTAATAAGGCCGAGGAGATGACTCAGCAGGCAACTGCTCTTCCAGAGGACCAAAGCCGGGTACCTAGAAACGCATCCATCTCTGGTAGATCAGAACTGTCTATCACTCCAGCTCCAGGGCATCAGATAACTGTGGTCTTCAAAGGTGTATGCACATCTGGGTGTGCACACACACAAAATTTATTAGGTTTTGGTGTTTAGTAAATCTCTAATAATTGTTTCCTTAGGTTACAGGACCATTTGTTCTATCCATGTCCTTAAGTTTTTTCCCTTTTAGAGATGTGGGACAGCACCTGGACTTGGGTTGCTATCATGAAGCTGAAATGAAATGTCTTTTTTTTTAATGCAGATTCTGATGCTCACAGCACCACCTCAAGTGCCTCTCCAGCCCAGTCTCCATGCTACAGTAACCAGTCAGATGAGGGCTCAGATACAGAGATGGCTTCCAGCTCTAATAGAACTCCGGTTTTTTCCTTCTTAGATCTTACCTACTGGAAAAGGTAAAAGCGCAAAGAGAAATCTGTTTATAGTCACTAGCTTATCTCAGCCACTGACCGTGCTATTTTCTATGTGTATAGCAACTGAGAGTAACTGGTGGCATGAATAGGACATTGTCTTAGCGTGTTCTTTCTGTTAAGAATCAATGTAAGAAATACATCAGGAGCTGTGCAGTGGTGGCGCACGCCTTTAATCACAGCACTCAGGAGGCAGAGGCAGGCAGAGTTTAAGGCCAGCCTGGTCTACAGAGTGAGTTCCAGGTCAGCCCGAGCTATACAGAGAAACTCTGTCTTGAAAAACAAAAAAGAAAAAAGAAATACATCAGTTTATGTTGATGGAGTGGACTAGCTGTTCTGATAGTGCCTTGGTTTCCTTTCTGCTTGTTATGATAAAATATTTGGGTCTTATCATAGCAATATTTTGGTTCACAGTTCATCACCCTGGGGTGGGGGTGGGGGGAGTCACAGCCTGAGAGAACTAGCTACATCACAACACTGTCACGGGCAGGGAGCATGTGTGAACCCATGTGCTCAGCTCCACTGGGTGTGGCAGATGCTCGACTGTTTTCCCACCTTAGTTCTAGATTATGTCAAGTCAGCAGTTACAGCTGTCATTAGTAATAGGGAACACTTGGACCAGCTCCTAACATCCTTGTCTGGCAGCTAACAGAACTGCCTAAAACTATAGCCCTAGCTAATTTGATATCTTTTGGCCTCAGTGATCACCTTTATACACACAAGAATATATTAGAAATAATAAAATAAAGAGCAAGGGCTAATTTTTTGTCTGGGATATTAAACATGCTAAATAGAATTGAAAAAGTAATGAAAGCCAGTAGCTGAATTATCATAAGTTAACCCATATAAAAGATGGCAAAACAAGAAAGTAAAGACAAAAAAAAGCAGAACAGAGAAAGTGAAGTAATATGCCAGAACAGGGCTGGGCACATAGGTTTACTAGTTAATACGTGTAAGGACCTAGTTTCAGTCCATACCTAGCTCTGCCCAAACAGAAATAGAACCCAAATTAGTGGTTATAGTGATTACAGTTTCAGTTACAACACTCACAGCTAGCTATTGAAAGACCGCTTAGTACTCTAGCAAGCAGTAAAGTATATTCTATACAAGATAAAGTTTAAAAATCATAGATAGTAAAATTACATCCGCCAGAACAAAGTAACAGAAGCCCACCCATATAAATGGAAATGGCAGTATAATACAAGTTGGAACATAACTGTGTGGGTTTGAGGTTGATCCTTCGTCTCAGCAGGGATAGGATCCCAGGCCTTTGCTGTGACCAGGAAGTCTAACTAAAGTGGTGAGGTGCTGCCTCAAAAAATAAAGTGTGGAGCAGCGAGGAAGACTGCTGTTGTTGAGCTGTAGTCTCCATACACATGTACATGCGCACACCCCCACACACAAAATACAGATGTGTGGACAAACGATTACTGCTTTTAGGAAGAAGAGGTGGGATAAGCAGGATTATTTTTATAAATAATTCTGATGAGTATCTAAGATTAATAAAATACGGAAATCCTAAACAGGAAATGCATGTTTGTAATATATCTTCTTCTCCTTTTTTTCCCCCTTTTAGACAGAAGATATGTTGTGGGATCATCTATAAGGGCCGTTTTGGGGAAGTCCTCATTGATACTCATCTCTTCAAGCCTTGCTGCAGCAGTAAGAAAGCGGCTGCCGAGAAACCCGAGGAGCAGGGGCCGGCGCCTCTGCCCATCTCCACTCAGGAGTGGGAGCAAAGAGCGGTTTAAACTTTGGAAAGACCACAAAACAAACTGACCCTCCTATTTTTTAACTTGGATACCTGCTATTCTGCCAAAAGACATTTTCTAGATTAGTTTTTAATGGGTTACTCTCCTTACCCTCCATCCAACAAACTCTGAAGCCAGTCTCTAGCTTACTGCGAGAAAAAGAAGTGTACAGTACATAATATTTAAGATGCTGAGTATTTCATAGGAAAGCTGAACGCTGCTGTAAAGTGCTCTTTAAGTCTTTTTTTTTTAATCCCCTCTAATGAATGGAATTAGGGGAATTTCAGGGGACAGAGATGGGATTTGTTGTGTGATAAACCATATGTAGTTTAGTCTTTCTGTGGAGAGGCAGTGGTTGGGGCATTTTTAAATGGCTGGCTACATTTGTTTTCCCTCATGATAACTTGTCATAACTCAGTAGCATGACCTGCCCCTAGGAGGTAGTTAAAAATTTTTAAATGCTAAGGCGTTGCCAAGGTTCTGATGATTCAGACCTGTACTACTGATTATTAAGCAGGACAGACTGAGCTTTCTGCAAATACCTTGAAGGAGGAAGCAATTTCTGTACACACAAGTAGCACCGTGTCGCCTCCCTTTATCTTCATATTGATAAAAGACTTTAGGTGGATCTTGTAAAACAGAAGCAGATCTCCTTCTGGGGAAGGCCTGCCTCTAGGATGGGCAAGGCCCTATAGGGATAGTACCAAAGCATCACCACAAAGTAGAGAACACATGTGGTTAGAAACTACTTAATCAGAATGTGTAAGTCCTAGGGATGCATGGGGCACAGTTGATGCTGCTTGGGACACGTTTCTTAGAGGGCTTACAGTATGTAAATAATTGACATTGGTGTTAACACGACTGTCTGGGATTCACTGAAATCCACATGATTCAGTTCTAGCTCTGGATTACCTCAGTTGACCTTTGTGGAGGTTTTATCTATAGAGTAGTTCTTTGCCTTGTCATAGACCTTATTAGGGTTTGGGGTTTTGTTGTTTCGTTCTTTTCCTCCCACTATTTAAAGTTGACTAGAAGAGAAGAGTTGTGTGTTGAGGCTGAGTTCTTTGGTTGGGTTGGCTTCTTAACATCAAAATAGCTGAATGGAGCTCCACACCTCTAGATCTCAATGGCTCAGTGGAACCCAGCTGAAGTTGTCCAATTGCCTCTTCTCAAAGTTCAGGAAAAACAGTAGTGCCACTTGAGACCTCGTAGATACCTCAAGTGGAGGTATACGTGGCTGCCTTAGAGTTCTGTTGCTCATGATTATTTTAGAAACTGGATTTTAAAGTCTTTTAGAGTTTCACAACAAGGAGAAGCCACAGTCTGGCATCCTATAGTTTTACATTGTGTATTTCTTCCTTTTGGGAAAAACCTACCTAGTACAAGCTACCACGTGCACAGACTGCCCAATGAGTGGGTCATTTCTCCACAACCCTGGGGTAGTACAGAGTCCAGCCATTACCATTCTCCTGCGTTACTTTAACATGGGATTTTTTTTTTGTACATTTTGGCTGCAGTATTGGTGGTAGAATATACTTTGATGGATCATCTCTACTTCTGTATTTATTTATTTATTACTAGACCTCAACCACAGCCTTCTCCCCTTCCACTCTCTGCCTGTAGGATGTACTGTATGTAGTCATGCACTTTGTATTAATATATTAGAAATCTACAGATCTGTTTTGTACTTTTTATACTGTTGGATACTTATAATCAAAACTTTACTCTAGGGTATTGAATAAATTTAGTCTTATTAGAAAATAAAAGCTGTCTTGTGAGTTTGTTTTAAAGGTCTCTGGTGAGAATTTTTCTCAGGGCCTGGAGAGATAGCTTAGTAGTTAAGAGCACTAACTGTTCTTGCAGAGGGTCCAGGATGGATTCCCAGGACTCACGTGACAGCCCCAAACCATTTTTGGCTCTTGTTCCCGGGGCTCTGATGTCTTCGGTTCTCCTTGGAGACCAGACGGGCACAAGAGGCACAAGTGTCCAGGCTGGCCTCAGTAATCACCGCTTGGCAGGTGAGATGGCCACTGAGCCTGGCAATCTGGAATTTGGTCTCTAGAACCCACAAGGTAGGAGAAAACTAGCTCCCACAGTTTTCCTCTGACTTTCACACACTTGCTTTTTCCTCTGTCTTTAGTGTGTCAAGAGTTTAGAGTGCTTTTATATACAAAACATGTTTCTCAGATTTCGTATTCCAGTTTCTGTGAGCTGGAAAGCTTGAATATAGACTGTTTGCTTTTGTCCTTCCAAGAGTCAGAATGTCAAGGCAGGAACTGAAACAGAGACACTAGAGGAAAGCTACTGGTTGGTTGCTTTTCATGGTTCTACAACCTGAGACCACCTGCCCAGGAGTGGCAAATGCCCCAGTGGCCTGGACCCTCCCACATAAATCATTAATCAGGAAAATGCGCCACGTACTATGCCTTAGTTATTCTATTGCTGTGAAGAGACACCATGACCAAGGCAACTCTGATAAGGCATTTAGTTGGGAGCTTGCTTACAGCTTCAGAGGGTTAGGTTATCATGGCAGGCAAGGTGCTTGCAAGTAGCTGAGGGCTTTACATCCCTACCAGTAGGCAGTGGACAGTAAAACAACTTAGCCTGGGCTTTTGAAACCTCAGTCCACCATCTCCAACAAGGCTACATGTCCTAACCCTTTCCAACAGCTGACCAACAGTTTCAGAAGGAAACTGTCAATGACCATTCTGGTGTGGAGCATGACAGCAGGCAGTCAGGCATGAAGCTGAAGCGGAAACTGAGAGCTTACAAATTGAGACAACAATCATGAGAGACTTAACCAAGAGGTAGAGAAAGCTGGGTGGCTTTTGAATCCTCAAAGCCTAGTCCCAGTGACATACCTCCAACAAGCCCACACCTAATCCTTCCCTCACTTCTACCAGCTGCAGCCCAAACAAATATGAGCCTGCGACAGCCTTTCTCATCCAAATCACTACTATACTTAAAACAAACCAACCTCTTCTGCAGCTGAGTGGAAGTGTAAAGGGTTTAACTTGAATAAAGCCTGCTTTTCTGATTCCTGATTGCTTTCTTTTTTTTTTTTTCCCTCTTCCAAACAGGATTTCTCTATAGCCCTCAGTCCTGAAACTCATCCTGTACACCAGACTGGCCTCGAACTCAGAGACTCACCTTCCCCTGCCTACTGAGTAGTGGGATTAAAGGGGTGTGCCACCCTGTCAGGCAGCATTTACTTGCTTTTCTAGTGATGTATTTATTCATAATTTGTGTACGTTGGTGTTCCTTCCACTGGAAAAAGAAAGCAGCCAATAATCTTACCTCTCCAGCCCCATTGTGTGCTTTCTAAACTCTAGCTTGATGGTCCAGCAGCTAGTACCTCTTTAATCCAGTAGAAAAGTTTTCTGCTTCCTGCAAAGGCTGGTCATGGAGGATGAGTTCACCTGTTTGTGTGTGGTTCATGTGTGCACCTTTAATGTTTGAAACATAAGCCGGGCGGTGGTGGCGCACGCCTTTAATCCTAGCACTTGGGAGGCAGAGGCAGACGGATTTCTGAGTTCGAGGCCAGCCTGGTCTACAGAGCGAGTTCCAGGACAGCCAGGGCTATACAGAGAAACCCTGTCTCGAAAAACCAAAAAATAAAAAAATAAAAAAAATAATGTTTGAAACATGACCTCTTATTAAAACTGGGGCATAACTAGAAATGCCAGGGACCCTTCTATCTCCACCTCCCAGAATTGAGATTGCAACTGTGCCCCAACATGACTGGATACTAGGGATCTGAACTTTGGTCCTCACCTTACTTGACAGTACTCTGCCAACTGATCCAGAACCCCAGTTTTGTGAGTTTTTGGTTTTGTTTTTTTTAAAATATTTATATTTATGTATGTGAGTATACTGTTGCTGTCTTCAGACACAGCAGAGGAGGGCATCAGATCCCATTACAGATGGTTGTGAGCTGCCATGTGGTTGCTGGGAATTGAACTCAGGACCTCTGGAATAGCAGTCTGGTTAACCGCTGAGCCCATCTCTCCAGCCCCCACCAGTTTTGTTTTTTAATGCTGACTTGAGATGTATTATAGAAGGTGGAGGCTCGAAGATCACAATTCTAGACCTCCTGAAGTTTATGAAATCTTGTGTTCAAAACAGCCAGAACATACTGCCAGCTGTCCGTGTAGAGCTGACGTTCTCCAGGCACCCTTAGCCCAGTGTTGTTAATAGATCCAGCATTCTGATGCCTGGCAGTTTTTGTGTGATGTTTAATGAACTGGGACTGGAAAGGCAGGAGACAGCCAAGTTGGATCAAAGGTAGGTAATTTCACAGGTTCATTCATGAAAGAAAGGAACCAGAGGGCCCTGTTGAACAAATTCTCTAAGTTAGCAGTGGAGTTTAGTATCATGTTCCCTACCCCATGGGCAAAGGCTACTTATTGTGGTATGTTGAGTCTAGGAGGTCTTAGACAAATCTATTCATTCGGTGTAGAAAGTGACTAACGTCAGAGCTGTCCTTTTGTCTCCATGTCTAGAAAGGAGGAAATTACTCTGTTTTAGAATGTCTATACTTACCTAGCTTACCTGCACTGAATTTCAGGCAGGGGATTTTGCAGCTGCAAGGAAAGATGGGATTTGTGCCTGTGTTTATGTTTCAGTCTTAAATAATGGCTCAGCAGTTTCAAGTTGTTAAGCAAGTCTCTGGTAGTATTAGAAAAGGAACTGAACAATTGTGTTGCTGTTTAAGTTACAAGTGTGTTCTTGGTCTTGAGCTACTTTCACAAACTCACTGTTGACTATTCCACCACTCAAGGTCCCTGCTTCCTATGGGAAATGGCAAATCCCTTATAATCCTACAGCTTCTCTGCAGGTTACCTGGGGCCTCTGAGCTTTAACACCAGGTTGTAACCTCAGCTTCAGTTAGAGCTGAGTTATCTGTCCTCAGACTCACAATCCTGGCTGGGGGACAGGCTATAACCCCCAAGTTCAGTAACAAAACCATTTCATAGGCTTCAAGTGGGTCGGAAGTACTGAGAAAACTGTCCTAGGAAGCAGGCTCAGCCAATTTTCTTCTGGTGCGTTACTTTATGAATGTCCACCAGGTGGCGTTAGTGGAAAACCCATTGAGAATGTAGGTATCCTTTTTTAAAACACAGGATCTCAACAGGTTGGTGGTTGCACATCCTAACACTTGGAAGGCAGTGCCGAGCAGATCTCTGAGTTCCACACCAGCCTGGTCTATAGAGCAAGTTCCAGGACAGCCAGGGATAGACAGAGAAACCGTAGTAAGAATAAGAGCGCTGGGAGGACCTGTATAATTTCGGATGGATTTATATAGACCAGGCTGACCTGGAACTCGCAAAGATCTTCCTGCCTCTGCTCCCTGAGTGCTGGGATTAAAGGCTTGTGCCCCCATGCCCAGTCGGTATTCCCCACCCACCCTTTAATGACAAAATGTGGGCGGGTGGAGAATGGTTTATCAGTTCACTGCTTCTGCCACAATCTTGAGGACTGGGGTTTGGATCCTAGAACCCATATAACAAGGTCCACACAAACACTTTTTAGCCCTCAGTTGAGCATGCTGTCTCTGAAGGAACAGTGGTGAGTGATTGAGACCACCCAAGGTCCTCTAGGCATTCACACTCACAGATGCATGTGCACAAGCAATCATTTAGAGAAAGTAAGAAAAGACTTTAACTTTCTTGGGTTTTTTTTGTTTCTTTTTTTTTTTTTTTTTTTTTGGTTTTTCGAGACAGGGTTTCTCTGTGTAGCCCTGGCTGTCCGGGAACTCACTTTGTAGACCAGGCTGGTCTCGAACTCCTAAATCCTCCTGCCTCTGCCTCCCAAGTGCTGGGATTAAAGGCGTGCACCACCACCGCCCGGCAGACTTTAACTTTCTTAACATCCTCATTTAGATAAACTCACCCACTAGTCACCCTAATATTTTAGGGCAAAAATGAGTTAATCTGTTGCTTCACCCATAGTTTAGTAAGTAGTTACTTCAGCCCAAATGTAAATGTTAAAAATTATTTTATTTTATTTTATATGTATGGGTGTTTTGCCTATATGCATATGTCTTGGATCCCCTGAAGCTAGAATTAAAGTTGTGAGCTGCTACATGACTATTGAGAATAGAACCTGAGTCTCTTAAACCACTGAGCAAACTCTCCAGCTTCCCTTCCCCTGACAGGATCTCACCTTAGCTAGGCTGGCTTCAAACTTGAGGCAAACTCAGGGAATCCTGCCTGCTTGCCTTCTGAGTGTTGAGATTACAGCCTGAGTCACCACACTCAATTTACAATCTGTTTCTGTTTGTTTAGCCAGGATAATCCCAGAATTGAGAAGCAGAAGCAGGACGACATGCTAAACTCAGAGCCTCACCCCTGAGGTTTTTCTTTTTAATTTTTTTTTTTACAGTTTATGTGAATGTTCTGTGTATAAGTATTTTGTATGTTTATGTGTGCTATGTGCATTCCTGGTGCTCTCAGAAGCTGGAAGAGGTTGTTGGATCAGGATTGGTAGCTAGCAGCCCTGGGAACTGAACTCAGATCCTCTGTGAGAACAGCCAGTACTTAACTGCTGAGTCACCTTTCCAGTCCGCTCATTTTTCTTGGGACAGTCTCAATATATAGCGCCCACTGCCTTGGTACTTTACAGCAGTCCCTGTCTTAGCCTCCGGAGTATTGGGCTTACATATGTGTGTAACATGTCTAGCTCTTTTACCTTTTTCTGTAGTTATATTGTCAAGGATGGAAAGATGGCTCAGTGGTTAAGAGCACTGACTGCTCTTCCAGAGGTCCTGAGTTCAATTCCCAGCAACCACATGGTGGCTCACAACCATCTGTAATGAGAATCCAATGCCCTCTTCTGGTGTGTGTCTGAAGACAGTGACAGTGTACTCACATACATGAAATAAATAAATCTTAAAAAAAAAAAGAAGCACATTGATGTTCTCCTCTGTATGTTCTTACACAGAAGACTGCCAGACGCATGCCCAGAAAGGTGCAATGTGAATAAGCTGGCAACCATTAACAGCAGCTTCATACTTGTCAATGTATTTTTAAGTTAGATTTATTTACTTATTGTTTGTCTTACTTTAATTTTTAAAATTTAAATTATTTTTTTTAAAATTTAAATTATTTAAATTATTACTTATTTACTTGTGTGTGTGTATCCCAGGGATTGAACTCAGGTTGTCAATCAAGCCTCTATTTACATGGGAATCTGACATCCTCTTCTGATCTCTGTGGAAGTCCTCACTCAACATATACATCCCCCTCCTCCAAGACAGACACATATACACATAATTAAACACAAAAATAAAAATCTTAAAAAAATAATTTGAAGCATACAATTGTGATTGCGGATTGCATTCAGAAAGCTGAACTAGATATATTTTAGTCTAAATCAGGCTTTCCAGGCCACGGTGATACCTGTCTTTTGTTTTGTTTTAGGTATAGTCCAGGGTGGGCTAAAACTCACTATATGTAGGTAGGAATAATCTTGAATTCCTGACCCTCCTGGTTCTGCCTGTCAAATGCTGGGGTTGCAGGCATGGTCTACTAAAGCTTGGCCAATACCTTGTCACATTTAAAAAAAATGATTATTTTTAAATGTTTATTTTGTGTCTATGTGGTCAGTTTTTATTGTTGTTGATTTTTGTTTGTTGTTTTGTTTGTTTTGGTTTTTTGAGAGGGTTTCCCTGTGTAGCCCTGGCTCTATATCCATCTGTCTTAGTCATCACACCCAGAGGCGTGGGGCCTGCTTTGGAGTGAAAGGAAAGATTGTACTCTGAAATAGTTGTAGGCCTTGGCTAATTTGTATCCTCAGGAACTGGGGTATGTATGTGGGACCACAGGGAACTGAATTTAAAACAGGGAAAAGGGAAGTTTACTTACATCTTTTCATGGTACAGTATTGATGCCCGGGTTAGTCCAGGAGATGGCGCTAATACACTGTATGACTGTCTTACAAGTATTGCTTCTGTGACCTGAGGAAACACTGGAAGCTCTGCTGTAGCAAATGGTTAAAGAAGGAAGTGGCTATTCCAAAATGCATATATTAGGGCTATGCTTCCTGCATAGCTGCTGGGGAGGTTGAAGAAGGAGGACCATGAGTTGAAGACCCGGCTTCAAATCAAAAGTGTGAAAAGGAGGAGGGGGAAGAGGAAGAGATGAAGGAAATGAAAAAGAAGGCAAGGAAGGGGAAGAGGAGGAAGACAAACAAGTGGTTATAGGAAGATCTTGAGGATGCCATTTAAAGCAAGTGAGTATACCCAGCAACAAGGAGAAGTTACTAAGTTAAATTTATTATAATACATTTGACTTACTGCTAAAACAAATTAGCACGGAGCTAAAATAAATGAGCATTCTTCTCAATAAAACTGTATTGTAAAAAAGAAAAGGAAGACAGAAAGAAAAGAGAAGAGAGGGAAATGGGGTTAAGAAGATGGACTTGTGGAGTGTGTGACTGGCATGTGAAAGGCTCCTGGGAGGGCTGGTGAGATGGCTCAGCGGGTAAGAGCATTGACTGCAACCACATGGTGGCTCATCATCCATAGTGAGATCTGACACCCTCTTCTGGTGTGTCTAAAGACAGCTACAGTGTACTTACATATAATAATAAATAAATCTTTGGGTCAGAGTGAGCAGGGACTGAGCGAGCTAGGTTAACCGTAGCGGAGCGAGAGGGGCCGACAGGAGCTGACCAGAGTGAGTAGAGGTCCTAAATTCAATTCCCAGCAACCACATGAAGGCTCACAACCATTCTGTATAGCTACAGTGTACTCATATACAATAAATAAATATGAATGAATGAATAAATAATTTTTTTACAAAAAGAAAAACTCTTGGGTTTGATCTCAAGAACTTCATATTTTGGTCAGAAAACCTACGTTACCCATGTTGAATGGCAGACCTAAAGGATGTTCTATTCACACACACACACACACACACACACGCACACATCCATGCACGCAAAGACAGACAGACAGAGAGAGAGAGAGAGAGAGAGAGAGAGAGAGAGAGAGAGAGAGAGAGAGAATAACCTTCAGAGAAGGGGACCAATGTAAAAGACACGAGCTGGTGAGTCTAGTCAGTGATAGGAGATAGTATCAGAGATCACAGTACTGGGCGTGTCAATTCTGAAATACCAGAGGCCTGTCCAGAGCAGCACTGAGCAGGGTAGGGGCAGCATTAGATGGACAGCCAGAAGCAGCTGGACATGAAGTCAGTGTTGGAATAGTCAGATCAGTTTGTAGCAGCTCACCAAGGCCCAGAGTCCTCCCTCCTGCGGTAGATTTGTTGTTCTGAGACAGGATCTCGTTCTTTAGCTCTCTGTTCCTCCTCATCTTTTCCTATACATCAAACCAAACCCTGCCAGCCAAACTCAGGGCCTCTTTGCTCATATTATTCAGCCAGTGTTATGAACCACATTTCAAAACTCTACCCCTCTGCTCAGACATGTTATCACCAGTGTGTTTGACCTGAAGTACAAGACCATTGCAGTGCAGAATACTAACCACTTCCCTTGCTTGTCTCTCTGCCTCACCCTTGTGACTTTTATTCCATACTGAAGCCAAAAGCCAAAAGCATCTTATACAAGAACTAAGACTCAGATTAAAACATGACATCATCTAATGACTCTGTTTAATGTCCTCTCTTCATTTCCCATCACACTTTGAATAAAAAAAAACTAAGCCTCTTCTATTGCCCTCAAGACCCTGAACGACCTTGGCTTCCTTCTCTGTTCTGTTCTGTTGTTTTTTTTTAAATTGCTTTCTGCCTTGAAGCCTTGAAGCTCTAGACAGACACACATAGGATCTCTCTCTCTCTCTCTTTCTTCTTCTTCTTCTTCTTCTTCTTCTTCTTCTTCTTCTTCTTCTTCTTCTTCTTCTTCTTCTTCTTCTTCTCCCTCTCTGTCTCTCCCTCATTAAAAAAAACTCAACCTTGGGCTGGAGAGATGGCACTGACTGCTCTTCCAGAAGTCCTGCGTTCAATTCCCTGCAATCACATGGTGACTCACAACCATCTATAATGGGATCTGATGCCCCCTTCTGGTGTGTCTGAGGACAGTAACAGTGTACTCACATACATGAAATAAATAATTTTTAAAAAAAAAAAAACAAAACTCAACCTTAACTCAATACACTCCTGAAGTGTTCTTACTCAGATATTCATGAAGGGTTGTTCAATGTCAAAGAGGAAGGGTTAAAAAAAGAGAATTGTAGCTTTCTTTCCTTTCTGCTGCCGCCATGCTATCTAGACTGATGAAGACCCGGAAACTCCGGGGCCACGTGAGCCATAGCCTCGGCCACATCTGCACCGCAAGCATCCAAGAAGCCGCGGGAATGCTGGAAGCATGCATCACCACAGGATCACCTTTGACAAATGTAATCCAGGTTACTTTGGGAAAGTTGGTATGAGGCATCGCCACTTGAAGAGGAACCAGAGCTTTTGCCCAACTGTCAACCTGGATAAATTGTGGATATTGGTCAGTGAGCAGACGCAGGTCAATGCGGCAAACAATAAGACTGGAACTGTTTCCATCATTGACGTTGTTAGATCGGGCTACTACAAAGTTCTGGGCAAGGGAAACCTCCCTAAGCAAACTGTCATCGTGAAGGCCAAATTCTTCAGCAGATGAGCTGAAGAGAAGATTAAGGGTGTTGGAGGAGCCTGTGTTCTGGTGGCTTAAAGCCACTCAGAGAGAGAGAGAGAGAGAGAGAGAGAGAGAGAGAGAGACAGAGACAGAGAGACAGAGACAGAGAGAGACAGAGAGAGACAGAGAGAGAATTGTAAAGTGAATAAGTAAAAAAATAATTTAAAAAGAGAAAATTAAATATTTTTTCTTTCTTTTGGTTTGATCAACTTGGAGCGAGTAGTTCTATTCACTAGGATGTGAGAATTAGGGGAAGAAACTAGAGAGTTCTGCCACTAGCTGATATTTGTGGGGTGCTCAATGCCATTTAACCTATTGCCACAAAAGAAATTACCCCCAGATTTGGTTTATAATGGCTTAATATAACTTTTTTTTTTTTTTGGTTTTTCGAGACAGGGTTTCTCTGTGTAGCCCTGGTTGTCCTGGAACTCACTTTGTAGACCAGGCTGGTCTCGAACTCAGAAATCCTCCTGCCTCTGTCTCCCAAGTGCTGGGATTAAAGGTGTGCGCCACCACCACCTGGCAACTTTTTTTTTTTAAGACAGGATTTCACTATGCAGCTCTATCTGGCCTGGAACTCACAAAGATCCACCTGCCTCTGCCTCATGAGTTCTGGGATCAAAGGCATGCACCACCATTCCTGATTTAACACAGCTATTATTAGTTCAATTTCTGTGGATCAGGGATCTGATTGTACTCTGGCTATGTTTTCAGAGACAGTTAAAACTCAGTCAAGAAGGATTGATCAGCTGCCTACTCATTTGGACGGTTGGTTAGGTGGGTGAGGTTCCTTGCAAGTTCTACTAAGTCTTCATTTTCTCATGGCCTGGTATCTAAAGGCTTCCCCCAGTTTCTTTCTTTCTTTCTTTCTTTCTTTCTTTCTTTTCTTTCTTTCTTTCTTTCTTTCTTTTCTTCCTTCCTTCCTTCCTTCCTTCCTTCTCTCTCTCTCTCTTTCTCTCTCTCTCTTTCTTTCTTTTATGTTTTTTTATTGGCTATTTTCTTTATTTACATTTCAAATGTTATCCCCTTTCCCCAGTTTCTTACTACACAAGCCTCTCTCCTAAGAGCAGTTCACAATGCTGCGGAGAGATGAGATCATTAGTAACAGGAGGGGAAGTAAAAAGTGGTATCAGCTTGCAAGCTGGAGACCTAGGAAAACCATTGGTAGAGTTTTCTTCTACCTAAAGAAAGGCCTGAGGACCAGGAAGCACATGATTGTAGGCAAGATTGATCAAAGTGTCTATCCTAGCTCAAGCAGAGTAAATTTATTCTTTGTTCTGGCTGTGTTCTTCTTGGGTGATGCCTACTTCATTGGCGAATGTACTTTCTTTTCCTCAGTTCATACATTCGAATGCTGATCTTTTCTGGAGACATCTTCACATACGCAGACAAATGCAAAATTTTTATCAGCTATCTGGGTATCTCTTAGCCCAGTTAAATTCATATATTAAAAAAAAATCAAAGGCAAGTGGTCTTTGACCCCAGCAATCAGGAGGCAGGGGCAGGTGGATTTCTGAATTTGAGGCTAGCCTGGTCTTCAGAGCAAGTTCCAGGACATCCAGGGCTATACAGGGAAACCCTGTTTCAAAAACAAACAAACAAACAAACAAAAATTCACCATCCACCGTCACTTTTGTTATAGTCCACGTGTTAAGAGAAAGTCATTAGGTTCTAGCTTACACTAAAGGGAAGGTATCACAGATCTGAACCAAGAATCAGAGCTCACTGGAAACCGTTGGGAAGATGGGCCATTCAAAACACTCTATGTCTCAATTCATTCCATCTTTTTTCTTTCTATGTAAAGATTTGTTTCTCTTATTTTTAAGTTAAGATATGCATATGTGTGTATGTGCACATGAGTGCAGTGCCTGTGGAGGCGAAAGATAAAGAATCCTCTGGAGCTGGAGTTGAGGCAGTTGTGAGCACTCGCTATGGAACTAAACTATGGTCTTCTGAAAGAGCAGCAAGTGCTCTTAACTGCCCAACCATCTCTCCAGCCCCAACTCGTAGGAATCTGATTGTGGCTTGGCCATCTTTCCTTAAACTGTGCTAATATTTTTTCTATTCACAACGTCAACATCTGAAGTGACTGTCTGAGGTTCATCAG
The DNA here is from genome assembly GCA_036184795.1 of Tokudaia tokunoshimensis. Taxonomy (NCBI): domain Eukaryota; kingdom Metazoa; phylum Chordata; class Mammalia; order Rodentia; family Muridae; genus Tokudaia; species Tokudaia tokunoshimensis. Next base: position 167,382,476 of record BTHU01000002.1, on the reverse strand, counting down.
CTTTCAACCCAGGCTGCCTACTTCAGCATTTGTTTCTTTTTCTTTTTAGGGCTGGGCATTGAAAGCAGAATCTTGAGTGTATTAGGGGAATACCAAGCTGCATCCCAATAATGCTATTACTTTTAGATAGGCTCTGTCTTGCTCTGAAGCTTAGGTTAGCCTTGAACTGCTATCCTCCTGCCTCAGCCTCCTGATGCTAGGGCATCTGGGATATATCATCACATCTGGCTCAGCATCTGCATTCTCAGAGAGTTGGCTGGAATGTGAAGTAGAGGCTGGAGGTAGGATTGTGTGGAGAGCAGTGGATTGGCAAAGAGAACTAGAGGAAGAAATTCCCTAGCGCTGAAGGGAGAATCTAATCTAACCCTTAGGTAGCTCCTCTCTTGCTTGCAAATTCCCAGTGCCAATGATGGTCACTTGTTCCTTCCTTATTTCCTTTCCTTCATTAAATATTAAGACAGATGTGGTGATGCACACCAGCACTTGGGAGAGTGAGGCAGGAGGATCTCTCAATCCTTACTCTCCCCTCAAAAAAGACTCAGATATTTAACTCATTGTCACGCAGGTGCTGGGAGAGTACTATTCCAGGGACTGTATTTGTAGCTTACTGACTATAAAGATGAACTATAACTTGAGATTTTTGAACGACTTAGACTTACTCAAATCATTCACTTAACTGTCATTTATTAAAATTGAACTTTCCCTATTAAATGTACCACTGTGGAGTGCTATGATATTAGAACATTAGCAATTTGTAAATTGCTCTCACAGATTTTACCAGGCTCATGACTTTGGCTTTCTCTATTATCTACATAGCAATCAAAGCATTTCCTTCATTTAACTTATGAAGTTGAAAATAATTTCACAGTATTTCTAGTTAAGCTGCTTTTCATATTGCTGTTGCTGTTTCTGTAACCAAATTTTGTTGCATATCTTAATGAATCTGTGCCATGTTCTTACATTCGGTTCACTAATAACTCACTGTGGTTTAATTTTAGAAAAATTGAATTAAATACTGTTCTACAAAATATGCAATAACCATTTTCTCCAAATGAACCATAATTCAAAGTTTAACTACTCTTTCTTCATTTGTGAAAATTGATAACAAGTCAAATCTTAATAGCTCATTTTAGCTAAGCAGAATGGGCAGAATTCGGGAATTTATTGATAGGAAGTCTGACCTAGAACCCAGAGAGGACATTATAGGAGAAAAACAAAATCACCTATGTTATCTAATTCATAATTTAGAGTTGTAGAATATAATTTGAAGGCAACTTTGTTTCTTGTTGAACAAACTACCTATAGCAGAACAAGGTTGTTCTGTATTCAAAACATTAAATAATTATGAAGAGAGATAGGTTGAAAAACCGACTTATAAAGTGGGTATGGTGTCAATCAGCTCTGATCATAACACTGAGGAGGCAGAGACTGAGGATCTATATAGGTTCAAGGCCAACCTGGTCTACATGTTGATTTCCAGGCTGGGCAGGGATATAGAGTGAGACAGGCCTTGCCTTTATAAAAAAAAAAAAAAATTGGGAACAAGACTGAGGAGATGACTCAAGGGTTAAGAGCACAGGCTGCTCTTCTGGAGGACCTGGCATGGACTCCAAGTATATCCATGACAACTCACAACTGTCTGTAACTCCAGTTTCAGGGATCACAACCCTTTTCTGAATTCTGTGGGCACCAGGCTTGGGTGTGGTGCACAGACATACATAGAGGCAAAACACCCATACACAGAAGATAATAACTGTTTAAAAATTAAAACATCTTAAAAACAAACAAACAAACAAACCAAAAATCCAATAGTGTATGGAGAATGTTGGAAAAGTAGTACCAGCTGGGGAAATCTATTAATTTTTGTTGTTGTTTGAAAAAGCATCTTGCTACATAGCCCAGGTTGCCTAAAACTTACCGTGTAGTATGTGCTGGCTTAGAACTTGCAGCAATCTTTCTGCCTCAGTAACCTGAGGGAGGGGCTCACAGGTGTGTGCTGCTCTGCCTTGCTTAAATATTTAGTTTTGATAAACGTATGATCTTTCTGGTTATACTGTTAGATGTAGGTGAAGGACAATCAGTTTCTAAGGGATAAAGTTGTCAAGCTGAAGATTACTCCATGAATTAGGCCAGTTTTATACATTTTCATGTTGCTTGGGAAGCTCTCCAATGATTTACATGACTCTGCCAGAGCCTTCTTATCTACTAGAATCGTTAGACCTTCCTTTATGAAAGTGTTCATTTTTATGTAACTAAGAGACCAATACAGTTAGTTATACTCCAAAGAATATCAATATCAAGATTTAAATTTAAAAGACAGCACACAAGAGAGACACGTTTGAATCCTGAAAGTGTTCTGTGGATCTAAATAAGTACATCTGATGAGGTCTGGTACCCAAGACCCTTCCTATGTGGCTCAGGATCAGCTCCCTAAGGACTGGGTTACAGCCGAGGCTGCTCTTTTCTCTCCCTTTCTTCCTTGATTGACTCCCTACCCCCACCTTCCAAACAGGGTTTCTCTAGGTAGCTCTGGCCAGGCTGTCCTCAAACCTGTGGCAGTCCTTCTAGCTCACACTCCCAAGTGCTAGGATTATAGGCATGTGTATTTCTGGGTTCTAGAGCCTGTGAAACATCATATCTGCTGAACACCAAGATGTAACTCTGAGGTTTGTCAAATAAGCCAGATTCCTGTGGCCACACTGAGCCTAACTGGGTTCTGGCACAGACTTCTGTGCTTTTTGAACCTCACTTGTTGTGATTCTGACGGAATATTGGGCCTGGTAACTCTGTCAGTCTGGCCTTACGCTATTAACAGCACCGAGGGGGAGCTGGTTAGACATGTGTGTTCCCATCCAGGGGCTAACAGTCAAACCTTCTTGGTAATCCTGATGCTGGATAAGTTACCCTGTAGTCTCTCGGCCTTTACAGTGGTGCCTATGGGTGTCTGTGTTCTTCTCTCTTCCCACAGCGGTAAGGAAACAGGACTTGAGTACAGCTCCTTCTCCCTTAGTGTATCTGAAGAAGTATGTCTGCAAGTGATTATGCTTTTGTTTTGGGGAGTGAGTCTGAAATCTGATGTAGAACTCTCAGCTAACTCTGCAACAACATGTCTGCTTGTACAACCCCATGCTTCCCACCAAAATGACAATGAGTTGAACCTCTGAACCTGTAAGCCACCCCCAATGAATTTTTTCCTTTGTAAGAGCTACTATGATCGGGTTGTCTCTTCACAGCAATAGAAACCCTAAGACAGAAGGGACTAGGGTATTGCTGTGTAGGCCTGTCAACGAAGCCGAAAGGAGTTGGAGATCTGAACGTTGACACCATACTTGGAGAGGCAGAGCTTGGAGTTTGCCTAGTTGTCTTTTGGTCTTGCTTTGGTGCAGTATTTCCTCGCTATGTTCCCTTCCCCTTTTGGAATGGTACTGTATTGTATTCCAGTAGTTCATTGGAACTCCTTCTGTAAACCAGGTTGTCCCCAAATCAGAGATCTGCTTGCCTCTGCCGCCTAAGTGCTATGATTAAAAGTGTGCACCACCACCATCTAGTTGTGATCTGCTTTTTCATTTCAATTTTACAGGGAGATACTGTTAAGAGATTGCCATGAGTCTCAGAAGAAACTTTGAGCTTTGCACTTTTAAACAGAGTTGAGACTGCGGAAAACTATGGATGTGGGCTTTTGGAGTTGGACCGAATGAAGTTTTACATTATGATATGGCCACAAGCCCATGGGAAACAGGGAGTGGAACGGGGTGGTTTGAATAAATGTGGCCCTCATAGGCTCAAAGGGAGTGGCACTTTTAGGAGATGTGGCCTTCTTGGAGTGGGTGTGGCCTTCTTGGAGGAATTGTGTCACTGGGAGTGGGCCAGGTGACAAGGCGGGGTGGGCCAAGAGAGACCAGGTTCAATGTCTCTCTTTCTCCCTCTGCCTTCCCATCCAGATGTAGAGCTCTCAGCTAACTCTCCAGCACCATACGTGCCTGTGTGCTGCCATGGTTCCTACCATGATGATAGTGAATTAAACCTCTGAACCTGTAAAGCAGTCCCAATTAAATGCTTTCTCTTATAAGAGTTGCTGTGGCATGGATATCTGTTCATAGCAACAGAACAGTAACTAAGACACCTTCTCTCAATCAAAGAAAAGAAAAGCTTTTTTTTTTTTAAATAAGATGGGGTCTCACTACATAGCCCAGACTGGACCAGCTAACTCAAAGTGATCCTTCTGCTTCTTCTCCCTTTGTAGTGATGAGATGATAAGAGAATGCTCACTTTCGTGTGGCTGGATCTCGTCCTTGCACTCTCTCATGATGGGCTTCTTAGCTGCCATGGAGTAAGAGGCTTTTCCTTGCAGTCCCCAGAGGCCAAGACACAGAAATGGAACCATGGATTGTGGAAGGGGACCTCTGAAGTTGTGAGTTTATTTTTCTCCTTTGGATTGATGTCAGATATTTTTGTCATAGCAACTCAAAGTGACTGATATGGTGGCAGATAGGTAAGGACACCAACTGCAGTTGTCCTGGTGAAGATGCTACTCCAGTGTTGACCTGGAGTCCTGTGTGTTCCTATTTGCAGCTACATTTGTGCTGTGTCCTTGGACATATGTACTGAAGCCTGGGCAGTTCCAGCAGTGTGAAGTGTGTGAATGGAGATATGTACTTTCCTAAGATGGGGACTGTCTTAATTACTTTCCTATTGCTATGAAGAGACACCATGGCCAAGGCAATTTACCATCATGATGGGGAGTGTGGCAGCAGGCAGGCAAGGCCGGGCACTGTATCAATAGTTGAGAATTTCCTCTTTTTTTTTTTTTTGAGTCAGGTTCTTTCTACATAGCTGTTGCTGTCCCAGAACTCCATCTTTAAATCAAGCTGGCCTTGAACACACAGAGATCTGCCTGCCTTTGCCTTCTGAGCGCCACCACTCCTGACAAGAACTCACATCTTATATACAGGAAGCAAGCATTGAAAAAGAGACTTGAGCCAGGTGGTGGTGGCGCACGCCTTTAATCCCAGCACTTGGGAGGCAGAGGCAGGAGGATTTCTGAGTTCAAGGCCAGCCTGGTCTACAAAGTGAGTTCCAGGACAGCCAGGGCTACACAGAGAAACCCTGTCTCGAAAAACAAAAAAAAACAAAAAAAGAAAAAGAGACTTGATAGGCCTGACAGGGGCTTTTGAATCCTCAAAGCTCCCCCCCTACCCCCGTGACACACCTTTTCCAATAAGGCCATGACTTCTGATCAGTCCTAAATAGACTGCCAACTGGGAACCAAACATTCAAATAAATGAGTTTTGAGGGCCATTCTCATTCAAACCACCACAGGGGCTTCTTGTTTTACTCCTGTGTAAGGACCCATCACCTCACTTTTGTCTGACTGCAAGAACTTTCCATGGCTTGTGTATTTTTCTATTTCTTATGAAAATCAGTATGTTAATTTCCTTTTATTTTCCATGACCTGTAGGTTGCTAACCTGTAGGAAGAATATCATTTTCTCAGGATTCCCACTGAGATTACAGGAAATATTATTTTTTGAATAATTAACCAAATTTATTCTGGTACAGACACTCACTTTAAAGCTTTAATGAATGTGGCACGATTTGAAAGGGGCTAATTTCCAATAGTTTTAAAAATAAAATTATGATGGATGAGGCAGATGGATAGCAATTTATATCAATGAATCAGAAGCTCAATTGCGAATGGGTATATAGAGAGCTTCCTTGCACAGCTTTGTCTAGTTAATTTTTTTCATTGTGCTATGTAGTCTGTGTATATATTTGTTTGTGTGCATGTGTGTGTGTGGAAGTAGAGATCAATTCTGGATGTCTTCCTTAGTTGCCCTCTATCTTTTTTTTGGGGGGCGGGGGGACAAGGTCTCTTGTTGAAACTGGAACTCCTCACCACTTCTGCTAGACTGGCTGGGCTACAAGACCCAAGGTATTCTTCTGTTTCTACCTCTCTGCATGTAGTTTACAGAAACATCCTATCATACTGTATTTTTGGTGTGGGGATCCAAGCACTTGGGTCTTCATGCCTAGATGGCAAGCACTTATTGACTGATCCATTCTTCCATCTTGTTTTTATGAGACAGTGTCTTACTTTGCCAACCAGGTTGGCCTCCAACTTGCAAAGATTTTTCCTTTCTCAGTCTCCTGAATGCTGAGATTAGAGGCCTATGCCACACTGGCTGCCTGATAGTAATCACAAAAAGAATTCAAAGTAGCACTTTTTAAAATTTATTTCATGTATGCGAATATTACTATCACTGTCTTCAATACACCAGAAAAGGATATTGGATCCCACTGTAGATGGTTGTAAGCTACCATGTGGTTGCTAGGAATTGAACTCAGAACCTATGGAAGAGCAGTCAGCGCTCTTAACAACTGAGTCATCTCTCCAGCCCTCAAAGTAGCACTTTTAAGTGGGCAGGTGGGAGGCAATACCAGAAAAGGAAGTAAGAAAGTGTCATAGACAATGTCAGGCAGCTAGGAACTACTTACTGCTCTTCTAAAGGACTTCAAAGGAGCATAATGGGGGCTGGAGAGATGGCTCAGCGGGTAAGAGCACTGACTACTCTCCTGAAGGTCCTGAGTTCAAATCCCAGCACCCACATGGTGACACACAACCATCCGTAAGGAGATGTGACGCCCTCTTCTGGTGTCTGAAGATAGCTACAGTATATTTACATATAATAGATAAATAAATCTTTTAAAAAAAAGGAGCATAATGTATTCACTCCAGTACCACAAACAGCATAAATAAAGTTACTGAAATCTGATTAAAATTTGAAGGAAAATATAACCTCCCCCTAATATTAATCTTAACTGGGCATAGTAAGCATATATCTTTTGTAAAAGAATTTTTTAAATATTTTTTCTTTTCTTTAATTTTATTTTTTTGGTCAACATTTTTTTAATTAATTAATTAATTAATTATTTTACACTCCATATTTTATCACCCCCACTCCCATTCACCCTCTGACTGCTCCATATCCCATACCTCCTCCCCACTTCCCTGTCTCTGAGTGGATGGCCCCACCCCCCACCCCACCTGACCTCTAAACTCCCTGGGGCCTCCAGTCTCTTGAGGGTTAGGTGCATCATCTCTGAATGAACACAGACCCAGCAGTCCTCTACTGTATGTGTGTTGGGGGCCTCATATCAGCTGGTGTGTGCTGCCTGTTTGGTGGTCTAGTGTTTGAAAGATCTTGGGGGACCAGATTAAATGAGACTGCTGGTCCTCCTACAGGGTGGCCCTCAGCTTCTTTCTGCCTTTCCCTAATTCAACTGCAGGGGTCAGTTGCTTCTGTCCAATGGTTGGGTGCAAAAATCTGCATCTGACTCTTTCAACTGCTTGTTGGATCTTCGGGAGTACGGTATGCTGTGTTCCTTTTTTGTGTTACTGAGCGCTCCATAGCCTCAGTAACAGTGTCAGGCCTTGGGACCTCCCCTTGAGCTGGATCCCACTTTGGGCCTGTTGCTGGACCTTCTTTTCCTCAGACTCCTCTCCATTTCCATCCCTGTACTGAAGCCATTGCACACCAGGCCTGGGCATCAGGAAGGCGGGTGAGGAACTTGTGTCTTCCTTCTCAGCTTCATTCATGGAAGGCAAACTCTGCTAATGGACTTGTTCACATATGGGGAGGTGACCAGATCCAGGGACATATCCAGCTCATGAATAGACTGGCTTCTGTCCTCTTCCTTGAGTCCAGTTACTTGGCACCACATGCAGATGGTGGGTCTCAGTTTCCAAGGTTCAGAGATTCAGTCCGTTATCATCAAGGTAGGAATGTGGCAGCATCCAGGTAGGCATGGTACAAGAAGAGTTGAGAGTTCTACATCTTCATCTGAAGGCCGCTAGCAGAATGCTTGTAAAAGAATTTTTTATTCCCGAGTAATTGTTGTCTCCGAGGCTTACCGCCTCTGTGTGTTCACCTAGGTCCTGCAAGCTTCTAGCCTCTGTACAATCTCATCTAGGCCTAGAATGTTGTCAGCCTCTGAGATTCACTGCTGAATAAGCTCACCCTTTGTAGTTCTTTCTGAACTCTGGCTCACTGATTCAACTCAGCTGGTCTGACTCAAACTCCTTTCCTAGCTGGTTGGTTCAATTTGGCTTCTCTCAGTTTCTTACTGAATTGCTCTGCTTGGCTTCACACTAAATTTTGGCAATATGTTCTGATCTTCTGGCTTCTTCGTATTCTCTGACTTGTTCGGTCTTCAACTGTGACTAGTTTATTCTTTCTCTCTCTTCAACCTGTCTCTATAAAACTCTCCTGGTAAAAACTGCCCCCTTCCTCTCTCCCTCTGTACTGTTTCCTCTTATGTTGCCTTTCTCTCCTCTTTCTTCTTGTGAGAGTTGGCCATATCCTATTCTGTCAAATCTTTTTCTGATTCATCACTTTGTCTGCTACCCAATTAGACATCACTTTCAAACATGGGTGCTTCCTTCTACAAACTAATTTTACCTTCAATTTTTGGGATTCTAGGTGTGTAATAAGGGTATGTCTGTATTGCAGCCAGAGAGATTAAAAGTGTGTTCTAAAGCTGAGACACACCACAACTAGAAACAGATTTTTTCAGTCAATAACACAATTTTGGGGTTCACAGTGTGATCCTAAAATAGCCTTTAGTCCCAGAATTTAAGCTGGATTTCTGTGAGTTCCAAGCCAGACTGGTCTATATATTAATCTTAACTGGGCATAGTAAACATATATCTTTTGTAAAAGAATTTTTTAATTTTTTCTTCTTTTTTTAAATTTTATTTTTTTGGTCAACAATTCTTTTATTTAATTAAATAATGAATTTTTTTTAATTTTTAAAAAAGATTTACTTATTATTATATGTAAGTACACTGTAGCTGTCTTCAGACACCCCAGAAGAGGGAATCAGATCTCATTAAGAATGGTTGTGAGCCACCATGTGGTTGCTGGGATTTGAACTCAGTACCTTCAGAAGAGCAGTCAGTGCTCTTAACCACTGAGCCAACTCTCCAGCCCCAATAATTAATTATTTTACACTCCATATTTTATCCCCTCCACCCCCATCCACCCTAGGCTAGAGAAAGCATGACATATTAATTAATTAGATTAATTAATTAGAAACTAGAATGTCTTTCAAAAATAATCTAAAAGGGGAGAGGAAGGAACCAAACAGAAAAGGGTTGTTGAGTAAGAACAAAACTTAGCAGGGAATGGTGGCATATGCCATGAATTTCAGGAGACAGAGGCAGGAGGATCCCTGTAATTTTGAAGCCATCCTGGTCTACATAGGGAGTTACAGGATGGCTAGAACTACGTAAAGAGACCCTGTCTCAAAAAACCAAAACAATCAATCAAATAAAAAACAAACCCCCAAATGAACAAAACAAAACAAAAAAAAGCCAAATTTTAGTAATATATATGTATGGAAATGTCATAATGAAACATTAATATTTTATAATAACTAAAAAGCAATTAATTATATGTATGGTTATAGCAACAGTTTCTTCCTATCTGTCTTAGTTACTGTCCTATTGCTGTGAAGAGACACCATGAACAAGGCAACTTACAAAAAAAAATCATTTAGTTGGACAGTGTGTCATAGGCCTTTAATCCCAGCACACTGGAGAGGCAGGGGCAGGGAGCAGGGGCAGAGGCAGGAGGCAGAGGCAGGGGGCAGGGGGCAGGGGGCAGGGGCAGATAGAGCTCTGTAAGTTTGAGGCTAGTGTGGTCTAATGGCAAAAGTTTCAGGACAGCCAGGAATCCTGTCTCAATAAACAAAACAAAACAATCCACGTTAGCATCAGTGTTGGAGAGACTGACTGCTCATGCAGAAGATATAGGTTTGATTCCCACTTCATAACTGTCTGCATGTACAATTCCAGGGAATCCAAAGCCCTTTTCTATTCAGCCTTTGAGGGAACCACCCACATAAATGTAAAACACTTGCACACATTAAAAAACAAACAAAAACTTCAGTGTTTTTTTGTTCCTGTTTTATTTGTCTAGTTGTTTTGCTATTTATATCTGTAGGATTTTTGGTTTTGTTTTGCTTTTGTTTTTTATTTTTTATTTTTTATTTATTTATTTATTTTTGGTTTTTCGAGATAGGGTTTCTCTGTGTAGCCTTGGCTGTCCTGGAACTCACTTTGTAGACCAGGCTGGCCTCGAACTCAGAAATCCTCCTGCCTCTGCCTCCCAAGTGCTGGGATTAAAGGCGTGTGCCACCACCGCCCAGCTTTGCTTTTGTTTTTGAGCTAGGGTCACACAATGTAGACCAGGCTGGCTTTGAATTAACTGCTGCCTCTGCCTTCCAAGTGCTGGGATTCAAGGCACATGTAGCAATACCCAGCCTTATTTGCAACTTTTGTGAGTCCCTGCTCAATTCCACCAGGGCTGGTGCTGGGCTGTCTCGCTGACTCTTACAGGGGTGGCCCTAGCACTGCAGGTGTCCAACAAGTGTTTGTTGAATGCACTGAATATGTTCTTTCCTCATTGATTAAAGTGGCATTTTTTTTTCTTATCTGGAATATAGTAATTTCATGGTAAAGTTTGACTTTACAAATATTGCTTTCCAACTGGTGAGACGAAAGTTTTATGAAAGATGAGGAACTGGGGGAGGGAAAATGAAACATCTGTCTGAACATTCTAGGGTTATGTCTTTCCAAAATAAAAAGGATTCATGGTTTTATTTATTATTACTATCATTGTTTTGTTTTGCAACAGGGTCTCACTATGAAGTCTTGGCAGATCTGGAACTCTTCATATAGCCCAGGCTAGCTTTGAACTCACAGTGATCTGCCTCTGTTTCCTATAGTTTTTCTTTTCTTTCTTTCTATTTATTTATTTATTTACTTATTTGATTTTTATGTGTATGAGGTTATCTTTTTGCTAGCATGTGTGTCTCTGTGCAATATGCATGCCTGGTGCCCACAGAAGGAAGAAGAAGGAATTACAGACAGACAGTTGTGAAGCCCCCGTGTAGATGCTGAGCATTGAACTCAGGTCATCTGGAAGAGCTGCCAGCTCTTAACCGCTGAGCCTCCTCTCTGGCCCCTATCTCCGAACACTTTTAAATCCTTTATTTTTGGGCTGGAGAGATGGCTCAGCGGTTAAGAGCACTGACTGCTCTTCTGAGGGTCCTGAGTTCAAATCCCAGAAACCAAATGCCAGCAACCACATGGTGGCTCACAACCATCCGTAATGAGATCTGATGCCCTCTTCTGGTGTGTCTGAAGACAGCTACAGTGTGCTTAGATATAACAATAAATAAATCTTTGGGCCGGAACAAGGATGTGAGCGGCCAGAGGGAGCAGTGGTCCTGAGTTCAATTCCTAGCATCTGCATGATGGCTCACAACCATTTGTACAGCTACAGTGTACTCAGATATATATAATAAATAAATAAATCTTGAAAAAAAAGATACTGGTTAGGTTAACACCTCCCGGATGTTTAAATTCTTTTTTTATTTTTTAAAAACAGATTTATTTATTTATTTATTTTATGTATATGAGTACACCATTGCTCTCTTCAGACACACCAGAAGAGGGCATCAGATCCCATTACAGATGGTTGTGAGCCGCCATGTGGTTGCTGGAAATTGAACTCAGGACCTCTGAAAGGGCAGTTGGTGCTCCCTACCGCTGAGCCATCTCTTCAGCCCTACTTTTAAATTCTTATTTAGTTTCTGTTGTGCTGGCGATAGAATCCTGGGCCTCATACATGCTAGGCAGGCAATCTACCACTTTACTCCACCCCTGTGAGCCCCTCTCTTCTGTTTTTTGTTTTGTACCTAAGTGGTATAAGCTGGCCTGGAGCTTGTGATCCTCTTGCCTCAGCAGTTAGCACAAAAAAGTTGGGAGTTTTTCTCACCTCATTCTCCTTTTTAAATTTTCCAAAAAACATTGCTGCAACATTATTGTGGGGCATTTTCTTACTAGTGTTATAACAGGCTTATACAAACTATACCTTATTGCAACTGAAATTTAATTATTTGGGATTTTGTATTTTCTCTTGATTCATCCTATGCTCCATGTTGTTAAATAAATTAACAGATTTATTAACAATTCTTCCACTGAGTAGTTAGGATTATGGCTGGATCTAATGGCCCAAATGACAGTTATGGTAAATATGGAAATCCCTTTTTTGAGGGTGTGGGTATCAATCTCCCTATGTAGCTCAGGCTACCCTCAAACTTATAATCCTCCTGACCTACACAGGTACCAGGCAACCATGATACATAAACATACATGCAGGCAAAACATCAATACACGTAATAGGTAAAAGAGAATAAAACACAATGGAAGAAGATATACAATACTACCAGGAGGGACTCAGGATAGGTCAGAAGAGGGTGTTGGATACCGTGGAACTGGAGTTATAAACAATTGTGAACCACCATGTGGGTGCAGGGAATAGTCATCTCTCCTCCCTGTCCTATTACGTACCTTAATGTTATGTTTTAGCTTTGAATCTCTGAAACCCACATGCAATTTGAATATTGGACAAACATTAGGTTGTCTGTTTTCCTCATCCATCCTGATAGCAAAAATCAAGAAGTGCCAAAGCCAAGATGATTTTTATGTGGTCTTGTTCAGACTTTCTTTTCTTTTTTCTTTTTTTCTGAGACAGGGTTTCTCTGTATAGCCCTGGCTGTCCTGGAACTCTGTCTGTAGATCTGACCGGCCTCCAACTCAGAAATCCACCTACCTCTGCCTCCGAAGTGCTAGGATTAAAGGCATGCACACCACTGCCCGGCTTTGTCCAGACTTTCAATTTGTTTACTTGACTATGCTTTTGACTGTCCTGTTCTAAATAATTATCCTTGTCTCAAGGATAGGACTTAAAGCCAATTCTTTTTGGTAAAATACTTGGGCACTAGTTGGGGGCAAGTTTTAATTTATCAACTTTATTATTTTGTTTATTTAGTTTATGAGGTAGTGTTTTTTGTTTAGGTCTGTTTCTGCCTCCCTGGGATTAGGGAGTAAGCCATCCCTAAAGTCTCATTTGATGCAGGAATCACCACCAGTCCTTCAGAAGCTGATATTCTTCGTGTTTTCTACTAACTTTATACAATCCAACAAATAATTTTACCAGCTCTTTCAGTGCCAATGCAATGAACTGCTTCATAGCAACACATAACCTTGGCAAATACCCTATTACAAAGGCTGCAGTCATCTGCTCTGGTGGCAGGGTTGTCCCATAGCATTCTGCTCTTACAGTCTGAGTCCTCAGAAAGGAAATGGCAATCTTTCTCATTCTACAATGAAAAATCATCTGGGGGGGGGGGGCGCAAGGTGCTCTTGTATTTTAGAAGTGCCCATTTAAACCATTAGAGCCTGAAGGCTGGTTTAACTGGTCATTCTGCGCACGACTTGCTGCCTCTTTTCCAAGGATTGAAATCATCTGCACTAGGGCACGCTACCAGCCAGTGCTGGCTGAAACAAGCGGGCCCATCCAAGACCCCAGGTGCAGAGCCTCAGGCGCAACCGAGAAGCGCAGGGAAGGTACGCGCCAAGAGCAGGCTTACAGAGAGGGGCACCGGAAAGGACCAGTCCCCCGCAGGTCCCGGGTACCGGAAAAGGGCGACCTGCGGTGGTCCTGCGTACGAGAGGGGGAGGGGCGGGGAGTGGGAGGGGACACCGGAAGGCGAAGCTTCCAAAGGGGAGCTCGCGTGCTAGAGGGCGGGCCAAGGGACCGGAAATAGGCGGTATTTGGGCGTGGTCGCTCCGTGCGCGGCCTACATAAGTTGCGCGCGCCTTAAGGGGGACAACTTGGGCGCGAGCAGCGGAGTTGGTTGGGTGCACAGTCGGCGGTGGCCGCAGGCTAAACTGAGGAAGGAGGGAGGGACGGGAGGAGAAGGGAGTGCGGGGTGGCGTCGGCCCGTGGTGCAGCGCCTGGGTCCCCGCGCGCTTTCGGAGGCAGCCGGGGAGGTGAAGCAGGGCGGCGGCGGGGTGGGTGGGTCTGCGCGGCGGGGTGGAGAAGCGTGGTGGCCCAGTTTTCTGGGGTCGGGCTCCTCAGCGACTTTGCAGAGCGCTCTGCGTCTGGTGGGTTGCGTGGGCCCTGAGACCTGTGACCCTGGCTGAAGCTCCTCTACTTGGGCCCTTGGAGCAATGATGTGCAGGGGCTGTCTAGCTCTGGTCCTGTTCCTTACGGGCATGATTCCTGAATAGGGGTGAAGTGTTCGACTTCTTGGTTTCCCGGTTCCTTGGTGCGGGCAGTGGAAGGCTTGACAGTATAGGAGTGAGTGAATGATTGTGAGTTACTGTAAACACAACTGGAAGCCACCTCGGAGTGCAGTTTGTGAGACTTGGCAGCGGTGTCCAGGAGGATGCACTTGGTTAGGCTCTGGACAGCCAAAGAGCTAGTTCAAGAAACTTGGTTCACTTAGACTTTGAGATAGATTGAAGTTGGGGCTGCAGTAAAGGCTCAGGTAAAAGGTGCTAATGTGGAAAGTGATCGCACCCCTTCCCCACCCCCATGATGACCATAGAAATTATTCAGAATGAGGAGATCAGAAGCCTTTTGCTTGCTTGGCAGTTCTTCTCCATGTGGGGAATAGAACTTCTGGAAACGTTCCTATAGTGTAAATTTTGCCTACGTATAGGCTGTCTTTATTGGCTATTGCTTGCAGCCAATTAATTACCTTAGTAGGGGAGTGGAAGTACGCTGTCTGTAGCAACGTTATGTTTCGAGTTCATTTCATTTTAAAGAAAGGCTTTCTAGAGAAGTGAAAGCTCGTCGTGCACCCTTAATTTACATTGGTACTTAACTCCTCCCGCCCCATCCTTTAGCCTCATCTGTTTCAGTGGTGCAACTCTCTTCATCCCTTTTTGGTTACCAGTTACCTTCAGGCCATTCAGAGGAGGGAAGAGTGGGAAATATGAAGTCAGCCAAGTCCCAAGTGAACCCCAGTCAGCAAGGGGAAAACCAGCGGGCTCTGAGCCCCCTGCAGTCTACCTTCAGTTCTGCTGCATCTCCTTCCCAGGCGTACGAAACCTATATTGATAATGGACTTATATGCCTTAAACACAAAATTAGGAACATCGAGAAGAAGAAGGTAACTTTTTACCCCTCCCATCCCTGAATGTGCCTGACCTTAAGCCAGGTTAAGGATACATTCTTTGTATCAGAGAACGTAGATCTTCCTACAAATTTAATTGACCTTGGTATTTAGTTGCCTGGGAACAATTAAGCATCCAGGCTAAATGTTTGCTTCCTTTGCCAACATAGCTGAACGACTATTCTTCACACTGTTTTTGAAATATTTGAAGAGCTGGCTATTTTAGGTCTAATTCATTTCTTGAGTTATTGTAGTTTAGATAAGGAATAGCTTGATATTTTAGTTCGTTTTCCTTGTGACTGTAGCGAGTGATACGGCAGTACAGCTGCTGCAGTCTTTGGAAGCATTTTACCATGAGCCAGAAAATATTTCAGCATTAATTTCCCCTCCACCCGCTGCTAGACAGTGTTGTAGACAGTTTTGTAAAGAGACTTGGATTCTTACTAGCTTAACATTACAGTAAGTAGTATGGTAAAGATCCAGATAATTTCTTGTTTCCTGAGTCATTTAGCCTGTGATCCAGTCATCCCAGTCCCTTGGGATGCACCGTTGTGTCATGATTCTCATCTGCTTTTGACAGATAAAGCTGAATAAGTATCTCCATGTACATTCTCTTAAAATGTGCTATAAACCTAGTAATATCTTAGGAAGGTTGTTTTGTTTTTGTTTTTCAAGACAGGGTTTCTCTCTAGACCAGGCTGGCCTCAAACTCAGAGATCTGCCTCTGCCTCCTGAGTGCTGGGAATAAAGAGGAAAGCCACCACCACCACCACCTGGCAGGAAGGTTTTTGTTTTTTTGTTTTTTTGTGGAGAGGTATATGCTCTTCCTTTGCTTTGGAAGTTAGTGCTGAAGCCAGTGGCTGGTAGTTTCTGTTCATCTTTTTCCATCCATCTTTGGGATGTATGCATTTGATTACTAAGTTGTTCCTGGGTCAGTACAAGTTCCTTAGCACTGAGAACTAGTCAGTACAAGGTCTGTTAGTGGAAATTCATAAATGTTTTTCCTCAGTGCAGAAACTGAATATCTGTATTCCAGTATTATTTAGTCTTATCATAGTACCTCTTTAATTCCGTATGCCTGTCTGCTACACCAGTGCCTTTGTTTCCATCTTCTAGGAAAGCATTTTAAGACTGATATAGTATAGTGGTTTATGTCATGAATTTGTGGCTAATAGATGCATTTTATTTTTATGAGTTTTTATCTTTAAAAATGTATGTTTTTATTTTATGTGCATTGGTGTTTGCACTGTGATGGTGTCAGATCCAGGAGTTTCAGACAGTTGTGAGCTGCCACGTGGGTACTGGGAATTGAACCTGGGTCCCCTGAAAGAGCAGTCAGCACTCTGAACTGCTGAGTCTTCCTAGCCCATTTTATATATTTTCTTAACTAGAAAATTTAGTATGAAAGATAGCTTTACATTTTGGCACTTCTGTTCTAAAGTTAACTATTGCGAACATGCCACACGGTTCAACAGGTAACAGTAGTATATGCAAGCTGAGCTGGTGTAGATGAGCTAGTCAGCTATGATGTCACTGATGTGCTAGATCAGTTGTTTTCAACCCCTTCCTAATGCTGAGGCCTTTTAATACAGTTCCTCATGTTGTGGTGACCCCTCCATCGTAAAATTATTTTATTGCTACTTAATAACTAATTTTGCTACTGTTATGAATCATAATGTAAATATCCAAGATACAGGATATCTGATAAGAGATCTCAAAGGGGTCAGGACTCACAGGCTGAGAACCACTGTGTTAGATCATTCCTTGTTGTGAGAGGCTGTCCTGAGCGTTATGGGATGTTTATCAACAACCTCGGTGTCTGCCTAAAAAAAATACCACAAGCACTGTCTACCTCCCCTAGACTCTGTAATTTGTGATAACTTCACCTATTTCTGTCATCAACTCCCACAAGTCCTCTGACCTCCACACATACACATACACTAATAATGGTAAAAAGATTTGGGTCTGGAGAGATGGCTCAAAGGTTAAGAGTATGTACAGAAAGCTAGTCATTGTGACAAATGCCTTTAATCCTGGCAACTGGGGCAGAGACAGGCAAATCTTTAAGTTCAAAGTCAGTCTGGTCTGCAAGAGTTCCAGGACAGCCAGAGCTATGTAGAAAGACCCTGTCTCAACAAAAACAAAGAGTACTTATAGTCTTCTAGAGGATCTGGGTTTGATTTTTAGCTCCCACATCAGGCAGCTTACAAACTATCTACAACTTCAGTTTGGTGGTGGTAGAGGAGGAGGAGGAAGTGGAATGTTTAGTGATGACTCTGGCCTCCTGGGGTACCTGCACTTTTCTTGCATATACCTCCACAAAGATACACATAATTAAATCTTAAAAAGACTGTTAACTTTTGTAATTTCAGAGTAATATTTTTTAAAAAGTTAAATGTCTTATTTTGAGATTCTGGAAATAGAGTTATTTGTAACTGGCACATGAGCTAATATAAAAATTTCAATCACTGGATTATATATACTAGTTAATAGGGCAGTGAACTTGCCCTACCATACTGATAGCCCTATGTATCTTGCTAGCTTGCCACATATTTTTTTCCATAAAACTTTTTATCAGTGTTGATATCTAGTTAGGTAACTGCAATGTACTCATTCAGTATGCTGCACACATCAAAAACTCCAAACAGACTGACCTGTTGCTTTTGTGCCTGATTTTGGGAAACTTCAGTTTCCACAATGCACTTAAATATAAGGAGGAGCTTATTTTTTTTTTTTTTTTTTTTTTTTTTTGTTTTTTCGAGACATGGTTTCTCTGTGTAGCCCTGGCTGTCCTGGAACTCACTTTGTAGACCAGGCTGGCCTCGAACTCAGAAATCCACCTGCCTCTGCCTCCCAAGTGCTGGGATTAAAGGCGTGTGCCACCATCGCCCGGCAGGAGCTTATATTCTTAACAGTGCTACTATAGTTCTTTTCCCAAAATAAGCCTTAACTGTTGAATAATTTGTACTGGGATACCAAATTTTTAGTATTGCTATTATTCACATAGAAAGTTATTTCTGTGAGGTTCTTTGAGTTCATATATGTTGGGAACTGAATCCTCTAACCTGTTCCCCGCCACCCCTCAATTTAAGTTGAGAGACTGGAGCTTATCTCAGAATTGTGAATGTTAAGTGACTGGGGAATGAAACATCTGCCACACTGCCCTGTCATTACAAGCACTACCCACTGTTTTAACTCCTTTGCAGGTGTGCCTCCTGATGTATGACTGTTCCACTTTCCTGTTTTAAGTATAGGGAGAGATAATAGAGATAGTTAAAATACCAGCATCAAAGTTTTCCAATGACAGTGGTTTGTACCTATAGTGTTCAAATTGTTCTTAGAGCTGAGGCTGCTGCATTTTTGAGATGCAGACAAATTCTTGGGAGTCCACAGCCCTGGTTAGATGTATGGTTTTTTTTTTCTTCTATTGGTCAAGTGCCCAAAATATTTACCGAGTTGCGGTAAGTCTAACTAGAATCTGCTGGACTGATTACATGGGACAAAGACAGACTGATAACTGCTCTGTTTTGTTTTTCCACCTGACTTGGGACTCAAATACAGTTGCTCTCTGCCTGTCTGGAATTGTAGTCTGGTACTCTAGTTTGTTTCAAGACTCTTATTTGCTTCAGTTTTATATCAGATTATACCATAGATATATGTTTCTCTTTTTTAGCTCAAACTGGAAGATTATAAAGATCGCCTAAAAAATGGAGAGCAGCTTAACCCAGACCAGTTGGTAAGTAGTTGTAAGAGTTTGTTAGACCTACTGGTCTGCTTTCTTTTCTTTTTTTGTTTGTTGAGATAGGGGTCGCTACATAGCTTTGACTACCCTGGAACTCACTGTGTCTTTCAGGCTGGTCTGGAACTCACAGAGATCCACCTCTCAGTGCTGAGATTCAAGATATGTGACACCACACCTGGCTGGTTTCCTTTCTTGATAGAACTTGATAAGGATTTAGTAAAGCTATAGACTTGATAGGTTGAAGAGGAGATAGAATCCACTGGTTTTCCCCAGTGACTTTTGTGGTTTTGCCTGTTAGATCTTACAGATGGGCTTATTTCTGCTGTACTATTAGATGATACAGATTAAATAGCACAAATTAGATGAGTTACCATAGACATTGAAACTTAATTTATGCTAGGGGTACTGAGTATACTCAAGTTTTTAACTCTTCACTGGCTTTCTATAAACTTGACACCTTTCTATTCTGAAATTTGTACCTTGTAGCTTTGTCTCATGATTCTTCAGTTGCTCTCTTTTAATTTCTTTCTTTTTTGAGCTATGACCCCAGCCTTTTAAAAATGATCTTTACTATAAAATTGGTGATAATTTTCTTCTTTTGAACTCACAGTGATACTTCTGCATCAACCTTTGAAATTCTGGCATTACAGAGAAATGAGGCATCATGCCCAGCTACAACTTTATCTTTTGCGTGTTTGACTTGTTAATGGGTATACTTGGTAATTTCAATTTTTATCTAATTTGTGGAGTTCCACAATTTTGCAATATGGACTAAAAAGAAAATACTTTATTGATATTTGCTGTTTGGCTTGATCACATTTCCTGTTTTTTTTTTTTTTTTTTTTTTTTTTTTTGGTTTTTCGAGACAGGGTTTCTCTGTGTAGCCCTGGCTGTCCTGGAACTCACTTTGTAGACCAGGCTGGCCTCGAACTCAGAAATCCTCCTGCCTCTGCCTCCCAAGTACTGGGATTAAAGGCATGCGCCACCACCGCCCGGCTTTTTTTTTTTTTTTGGTACATTTCCTGTTTTTTAAGAAGTGACAAAATGTACTTGAAGTTATTTAAGATTTAGTTCTTAAAACGTTTGTCTATGCATGTCTATGTGTGGGTATGTGCATGTTAGTGCAGGTGCCTATGGAGGTATTGGATCCCCTGAAGCTGTAGTTATAGGCAGTTCTGAGCTAGCTGCCCAATGTGGGTGATAGGAACCAAATCCACATTCTCCGGAAAGCAGCAAGCGCTTTTTAACTACTGAATTGTCTTTCCAGCCCTGAAGTTATTTGATCTGGCTCATGGGCCTTTACCTTTTCAACTAAAATGACTGGTTTTGTATTGTAGATTTTAGGCATTTAAGGCATTTTCCTTCTTGCAGTATTGTCATCTTCTCTATTGTAGCAATTAGGATTCTGTTGAGGCTTAGCTTTGAATTCTGTGAACTCTGAGCATGGTGTGCCCTTCAGCTGGTGAAGGGGTTTGCCTGATCAGCCAGGCTTTATTTCCTTGGTTGTGGCTTCATACTCTGTCCACTAACTTAAAATGTGGAAGCTTCTCTTTTTGTAAGAATTATAGAGTGGTATCACTGAGGGTTTTTGTTTTTTTTTTTTAATCTGATGTCCAGTAAAGTGCTTGGTGTACAAGCATGAGATCCTGAGTTCAGTCCCCAAAGTCCTTGTAACAAGCTTGGTACAGTGGTACATTCTTGCAATCCCAGCACTGGCATGGTGGAGGCAGATCCCTGGGGCTTCCTAGCCTATTTGGCATGTTCTAGGCCAGTGGAATCTGTTTCAAACCAAAACAAAAAAAAAAAAACCCCTACCAAAATAACAAAAAGAAAGCAAAACAAAAACAAACAAACAAACAAACAAACAAAAAAAAAACCAGCGTAGGACTGGAAAGATTGCTCAGTAGTTAAGAAGACTTACAACACTTCCAGAGAACCTGAGTTCAGTTTTCAATACCCGTATCAGTCAGCTTACAACTCCAGCTCCAGAGGATCTGATACTTTTGGCATCCTTGGTCACCAGAATTCATATGCACATATCTATATACATACCTGTGTAGCACTAAAAATAAATGTTGGGGACTGAAGGGATGGCTCAGTGGTTCAGAGCAGAGGTCTGGGTTCAAGTCACAGCACCCACATGGTGGCTCACAACCACATCATCCATAATGGCATCTTCTGGCCTCAGTGACCAACAGGCACACAAGTGGTACATAGACACACGTACAAACAAAGCACTCAGACACATTAAATTAAAATTAAAAGAAAAAAATCCTAAAAAAGACCAATGGCCTAGGCTTGGTGGTGCACATCTTTAATCCCAGCACTCTGGAAGCAGAGGCAGGGAGATTATGAGTTTGGGGATGGCCTGGTCTACACAGTAAGTTCCAGGAAGCCAGGCTACATAGAGAGATTCTGTCTCAAAATAAAACAACAATAACCATGAATGTGGACAGTGCTTGAAGAATTATATCTGAGGTTTCTCTTTGACTTCCATACTCACATGAGAACATATACAACACAGTAACATAAAAGGGGAATCACAGAGGTTTTCTGTGAAGGCAGAATTGAATTTGGTCTAGGACTAGGCAGAAGGACCTTTCTTCACGGGATGGAGAGAAGGAAGAATAGTACACATTGGGACATTGAGATAGTACCTGGTTAATATTGCTGCCTCTTGAGAGGGTGTGGAGTGGTACGCCTAGTTTTAGAGCCCTCTAAGGATTATGTGCCATCATTACATTTTCTGCCCATATAGCTAAAGGGCTTCTTTGCCTTCTCTTTTATGAAGTAATATGATCCTGATAAAATGTTGCCCATAGTCACAATCTTTTTTTTTTATTAAGATTTATTTATTTCATTTATATGTGTACACTGTTGCTATCTTCAGACACACCAGAAGAGGGCATCGGATGCCCATTACAGATGGTTGTGAGCCACCATGTGGTTGCTGGGAATTGAACTCAGAGCCTCTGGAAGAGCAGTCAGTGTTCTTAACCTCTGAGCCATCTCTTCAGCCCCATAGTCACAATCTTAATGGATAATGAAGCAAGCAAGCATCAGTGCTCATCTTGACTCAAGTAATTCATACAAACACCACTGATACTCCTTCCTGGTACTTGTGTAGTCAGACAGTTATTGCCATAATCCAGTTCTAGGAAATTCTGTCAACTTCTGAGGTTCCCTTTTATCCTTTGCTTTGTTTTTAATCTCTATAAATGTTCATTTTCTGGACATTTTGTAAAGATGGTACACACCTTTAATCTTAGCACTTGGGAGATAGAGACAGACATAGGTAGATCTCTGTGAGTTCAAAGGCAGTCTGCTCTATATAGTGAGTTTCAGGACATCTAGAACTATATATGATAGAGAGACCCTGTCTCAAAAAACAACAAAAGATTTTTTTTTTTTAATTTTATGTGGAGCTGGAGAGATGGCTCAGTGATTAAGAGCACTGACTACTCTTCCAGAGGTTCTGATTTCAATTCCCAGCAACCACATGGTGGCTTACAACCATCTGTAATGGGATCTAATTCCTTCTTTCTGGTGTGTCTGAAGATAGCTACAGTGTACTCACATACAAAAAATAAATAAAATCTTTAAATTTTTTTTTTATGTGATTGAGTGTTTTGTCTTCATGTATGTCTTTGCAACACTTGTGTGCCTAGGGCCTTCATGCCAGAAGAGGATGTTAGATTGCTCATGTCAATGCTTAGAATTGAACTAGGGTTTTCTGGAAGAGCAGCAAGTTTCCTTAACTACAAAGCCCTTAAAATAAAGACTTTGAATCTGGAGTCTGCCTTTTAAAATATAGCAAAGACTTTTTTTTTTTTTTGGTGAGGGAAGGTGGTGCTAGGAATTGATTCCAGGGATGCAGGCATTACTTTCTATTAACTGAACCATATTCCCAGAACTGTGTTTGGCTTTTTAAATTTAGCATACTATTTTTTGAGGTTTGTCTGTTTTGTAGTATGTGGCAATGTTTTATCAGTGTCTGTGTAGTTGGATTTTTATTTGGGACTGTTATGAATAATACTTCTAAATGATCTGTTTATTTTTACTTTATATGCATTGGTGTTTAACCTGCATGTATGTCTAAGTGAAGGTGTCATATTCCCCAAAATGAGTTACAGACAGTTGTGAGCGGCTATATGGGTGCTGGCATTGAACCCAGGTTCTTTGGAAGAACATCCAGTGCTCTGCTGAGCTATCTCTCCAGCTCCATGAATAATCTTTCTATGTGTATGGACATATACATGTATGTAGAGATGCTTTCTTCTTCTGAGTACTGAGATTAAAGGTGTGTGCCACCACACATCCAGCTTAAAGGTAGATACGCATGAAGTCTTAAGATTTATTTTATGTATGAGCACACAATTGCTCTCTTCCGACATACCAGAAGAGGGCATCAGATCTCATTACTGGTGGTTGTGAGCCACCACATAGTTGCTGGGAATTGAACTCAGGACCTTTGGAAGAGTCAGTCAGTGCTCTTAACTACTGAGCCATCTCTCCAGCACGCATGAAGTCTTAAAAGAAAAAAATATTGCTTCTTTAATTTTAGTAAAATATTGCTTGTTACCGTACTTATATTGTCTGCTATAGGTAATTACACATTTTTCATATGCTTTGTTACAGTATTTATGATGTCTGTTACAGGTAATTATTTATACTTTTTTCCCCATCATATTGTAGATGTTTTGCAGTTGCTGTTCTCCTGTGTATTATTCCTATAGTACATTTAAATGGTGAATAATATTGACCGAGGTATCTTAATGGCTTAGTGTCTTTTTTTCCCCTCTGAAGACACATTCCATATTTTATTTACATTTTAAGACTTTCATCCTAAAATCACATATCCATACACCTATTTCCTTTTTGTTGACTTTGCTTAAAACTTCTAAGCATGTTTTATTAAACAAAGACTGTAAACAAATTATCATGTCTGTTACATGTAACAAACGGGAACAGCTTTTTAACAGAAATTCAAAATCCCAAACATCTTTTTATTATAAATACAAGTATCAAAACAATCCTGAACTCTATTTTGATATGAATAGTAGTCAGCACCCACACTGCTTCAAGAATTAACACAATTGGTGATTATTCATTATATCTGCTACTTTAAACAATTCCAGCCGGGCGGTGGTGGCTCATGCCTTTAATCCCAGCACTTGGGAGGCAGAGGCAGGCGGATTTCTGAGTTCGAGGCCAGCCTGGTCTACAGAGTGAGTTCCAGGACAGCCAGGGCTACACAGAGAAACCCTGTCTCGAAAAACCAAAAAAAAAAAAAAACCAAACAATTCCATCTGCAGCTTTAAATATGATGGATAAAGCATGCCATTCCTGTTCTTCCGTCTTGAGACTTTACTTTTCAGAAAAAAAACAAAGGTTTCCATGGCCATCTGGCACTCGTTTGCCATGCTTCTGTCTTGAAAACCTGAATTCCATTTTGAGTACTTCATGTTCATGTTTAAATGACAGTGCTTTAAGAAGAGAAAGAAAAATTGTGCTGCACTTCTCTTGTTACCTGAAAACATAATAGGTGTACATATATTAACTATATTCTTACAACTGTCCAGGTTGTTTACCAACTGCAATTCTTTTACTTAATGTGTAGGTATTTTGCATGGTGATATTAAATCAAGACATTAACATGAGTAGAAGGTTGTTGATTTAAGACAAGTTTGAGATCCACTAAAATTAGTAGTTGTACATCTGCCCTTCTGGTGGCTGTGGAAGCTTCATATTTTCTTTGGACATCATAAGACATCTTAGCTCTTGAAGTACAACTTTAATGCTATAGGAATTTTGCCATTTTGCTAATACTGGTATGCTCCATGCATCCACCATTCCACTGGAATTATTGATTCCATTCATATTAATTTTTGTTACAAATCTAACTGATGGAGGAGCTTCTGGGTATTTAGATCCACATTCTACTTTTAGGTTATATATTCTGTTTTCATAGTTTGTCCTTGGTGGCCCAATAATCAATCATGCCTGTCCACCTTGTAAGTGTCATGTCTTCATCAACTTCAAGGCCCCAGCTAACCGTACCATCACCTACTCCTTTTTGTTCTTCTTCAGGTTCTTCCAACAAGCGAAAATTATGAGGAACTTTAACTCCTTGAAATGTAACAATTGCAACATCCACTCAAACTCTTCCATTTGTACAGCCTAGATTCAATAAGAACTGTGGAGACCGCCATCTTCTCCTGCTGGCTTAGTGTTCTTAAAGCCCATAGATATCTTTAACGTAAACATTCTAGATAGGGTAGAATTAGGGCTTGTGTTTACTTATTATTAAATTAATTTTATTACATGTGTATATGTATGTAGGTGCGCCAGATGACAACTTGCTGGAGTTGGTTCTGTCCTTCCACCATTGGGACTGAATTCAAGTCTTCAGTTTAGCAGCAAGACCCTTTACCCACTGAACCATCTCGCTGACCTAGGGCTCTAATTTCTAATATAAAAATTGAAGCCAAGCATGGTGATATATGTAAAGATGTGTTTGAGGATTGAGACGGGGAATCACGAGTTTGAATTTAGTGTGGAGTACATAAGAATGTGTACATGTATGTAGGTATCCGTGGAGACCAGAAGAGGATGTCAGATCTTCTAGAGTTGGAGTTACAGGTAACTGCCTGATGTGGTTACTGGGAACTCATTCCCTGGAATAGCAGTGTGTGCTCTTAGCCACTAAGCCATCTCTCTAGCTCTTTAGCAAT
Organism: Tokudaia tokunoshimensis; assembly: GCA_036184795.1. NCBI lineage: Eukaryota > Metazoa > Chordata > Mammalia > Rodentia > Muridae > Tokudaia > Tokudaia tokunoshimensis. The sequence continues at coordinate 167,356,968 of BTHU01000002.1, read as the reverse complement.
TTAAGGAACACTTACTACTTCTGAGATTGCTGCTGATTTGTTGTTTTTAATTCTATCTGGTAGGAAGCAGTGGAAAAGTATGAAGAAGTACTTCATAATTTGGAATTTGCCAAGGAGCTTCAGAAAACCTTTTCTGCCCTGAGCCAAGATGTGAGTATGTTTTCATTACTTATCTTAGAATCATTTTAATCACTGGCCTTGAAGAAAATACTAATACCTAAAAAATGGTGCTTGTTTTTTATTCTATTGCTGGACTGTCTTGACCTGCCAAGTCCCAATAGTGACATAGAGGCTTTTTTTTTTTTTTATGAAAGCTTAGGTACTATAGCTTAGGCTATTTCCAACTAGCTCATAGAACTTTATTAACTTGTTTTTTCTAGTCCATGAGAAACCATTACCTTCTCATTCAGTCCTGGTCAGTCCAACTTCATCTGTGTCTAGCTGGTGAATTTCTTGCCTAGATTCTTCTCCCAGAGACCCTTTTGCAGCCTGGAAGTCCCACCTTCTCTTTCCTGCCTACCTATAGGCCATCAGCACTTTATTAAAGCCAGTCAGAGAAAGCCTTACAGGTGAGGAAGGACAGAGACATACCTTCACATAGTGTGCAAAAATGTTACCCCAACATCATTCATTTGATATTGTGCTGATTATACTGAGGAAGTCTCACTAAGTTGCCTAGGATGTCTTTGAATTCACTACATAGCCCAGACAATCCTGGAATTAGTAATTCTTTGCCTTAGTTATCTGAGTATATTGGATTATAGGTGTGCACCATTGTGCCCAGCTCTAGAATATTTTTAATTTTTTTGCTAAATTTATTTAGGTTTTATGTAGTTGACCATGAGTAGATTTCTCATATTTTTTTGTTTAGATAGGTAGAAGTATATGTATAATAATTAAAGTTCTGTCTTCTCAAAGTTGCTGTGTCATATTTTAGTTTCTACTCAGCTTTTTTCCCCTTCAGCTATGATGTTCGTTTTCTTTCTTTCTTTTTTTTTTGGATTTATTTATTTTATGTTTATGAGTGTTTTGCCTGAGTGTATGTTATATGCACCATGTACATACCTGGTACCCACAGAGATTGGGAGAGTTTGTTAAATCTTGTGGAATTGAGTTACAGATGGTTGTGAGCTGTCATGTGAGTGCTGGGAATTGAACCATGGCCTATTGCAAGAGCAGTTCTCTTAAACACTGAGTCATCTCTTCTGCCCAAGAATTAAATCTTTCTAAAAACATACCAAATGCTAGATGTCTGTGTGGTTCCACTAGATTTTTTTCAATAGCATAGTTAGAGATATAATAGCCCTGTTTTAAAGATTTGGGATCTGAGGCTCATTACAAATGGCCAGGATGTGACCTTGGGTTCTTTGGTTCCTTGGAAGATGTGTTCTTTTCCTAGGGCACTGACCTTCCACCATGGTGCTCTAGAGATAGCATATACCTTGGCAAGTTATGGTGGTTCCATGAGAGCATTTCCAGTTGCTGCCTGTGCCTTAGATTTATCCCTTCGTCCTTCCCTTCAGTTCTTTTTTTTTCTATCTCTCCCCAACCCTAATCCCTTTTGAATCAGGGTCTAACTATTTAGTACCTGGCTGGTCTAGAACTCAGAGATCTATCTGCCTTCCTCTGCTTTCCCAAGTGCTATGATTAAAGATGTTCATCACCATGCCTGGCCACTGCTTTAGATTTCTTTCCTCTTGTGATGTGACAGTAGTCTAGAATTTGCCACCACCAGCCCTTTTAAGTATTTTTAGATTAATTTTTTTTTAAAGATTTGCATTGGATCCCATTACAAATGGTTGTGAGCCATCATGTGGTTGCTGGGAATTGAACTCAGGACCTCTGGAAGAGCAGTCAGTGCTCTTAACCACTGAGCCATCTTTCCAGCCCAGATTAATTTATTTTTATGTGTGTGTTTTGCCTGCATGTGTATGTATGTGTACCATGCGCACAGCTGATGCCTCAGGAAGTTCCAGGATTACCTGGAACTGGAGTCAAGAATGGTTATGAATCACTATGTGGGTGCTGGTAATCAACCTAGGGTCCTCTGCAAAAACAACAACTGCTCTTAACTGCTGAGCGATCTCTCCAGCCCTGAACTTCAGCTCTTGAGTTAAGTTCCCAATGTATTTGCCATTACCTTCCTGTTCTCTTTTTTTTTTCTGGTAATTTTTAGGCTGCTGTTAAACATTTCTTTATGGTTGTTGTTTTGGTCACTTGTATAAATTGTGGAACTTTTTTTTTTTTTAAATGCTCGGTTTACTCATATTTTCCTTAGTTTCTTGGGGTGATTTGTGTCCCTTGGCAAGAATTCGTTATCCTAAGTCATGTTTTAGAATATAAACTTTCATTCAACATTGCTAATCAAATTATTTATTTTATATAGTCTCCTTTCCAAACTTTCAACAAAGCAGAAGAAAAAGGTCTAAGGTCTTCTTAGTTTCTACATAGATAAGGAGAAGCAAGCCTTTAGTGGCTTTTTATGACATCTGATCATGAGTTAGGAGATAGTGTACTTTGTTGACTTATTTAACAAATGTTTGAGTTTTTGTTATGTATAAGTCTCTGTACAAGATAGATGTTTTGATGAACAACTAAAATATAAGTCTTTGTCATCACGGATGCAGAAAAAAAAGAGATAGCCAGAGGCCAGAGGTATAGCTCAGTAGAGGTAAAACACTTGCCTAGCGTGTGCATGGCCCTGGGTTTGATTCCCAGTACTGCCAAAAAGTAATAAATAGATAAATGAATTACACACATGACTATTTGATGTGACAAATACTTTGCTGGAGAACTTTCAGGTTGGCATAAACCCATAAAAGACCTAATTTAATTTTGAGAAATAGGTTAAAGAGAATTATGAAGTGATGATATGTTATATAAGTATGTATGTATTTCTGTGTGTTGTATGTATGTGTTCATGTTCATGGATGTGTATATATATGCGTGGAGACCCAATATTGACTTTAGGTTTCTTTCTTGATTATTTTCTACTTTATTGAGATAGGATCTCACCTGAATCCAGAGGTTGCCTATCAGCTAGTATGGTAGCCAGTTTCATCAGGGATCCTGTCTCTGCCTACTGAATGCTGTTGTTATAGGCAGCCACCATTCCTGTCTGGCTTTTATGTGGATTCCCTTGTGCTTGGGCAAGTGCTTACCCATGAGCCATTTCCCCAGTTCTCTATATACGGAATATACAATCCTGAGGACCTTTCAGGCAATTACTTTTACTCGTATATATGAAGATAAAATCTCTTCGAGAGTTAGAAGTAACACTTGTATCTTTCCACCCTCAGGTAGACACAGACCCTATAGCTTTGGGAAGTGTTACTGATGCAGTCCATATCTAGGTCTCAGAAGAAACCTACTGATCCTTTGCTCTCTTCAAAACACAGCCCTGTTTGTATAATCCCTTCCTATTGTCTCCTTTCTCTACTAGTAACCAAAGTTAGTTGCTTCCATACCATTAGACAGGAATAAATATTAAATGTTTTTCGAGTGTTTCTTTTTAATCTTCTAATCTCAATTTATTAGGATTTAGGAACATATTTTAAAAATTTCTTTTTGTTTTGCTTCCTGTATATTTTTCCCATTCTTTCTCTCTTTTTTTTCTTTTCCTTTGTCTTGCTGTGTCAAAAGGGCTTGTTTGGAACTTATCATGTAGTCAGGATATGCTCAAATTTGTGATCCTGTCTTAGCCTTGTCCATGCTGAGATCTTAGGCATGTACCACCATGCCTGTCTGGATATATTTTTGTAGACTTTAAAATATTGATACTTGTATCAGTAACCCATTTATATGGGAAAAAAATCATAGAGTTTTTTTTTTCTTTGCTGTTTTGTTTTTTAAAAATATCAAATATGGAAACATAATCATAAAAACTATGTAGAACTGTGTTTTCTTAGTGGAAACAGGTACACTATTATTTTAAAATTTTTATTTATTTATTTTGTTTTTATTTATTTATTTATGAGATAGGGTTTCTCTAAGTAACCTCAGCTGTCCCAGAACTCACTCTAGACCACACCGGCCTTAAATTCACAGAGATTTACCTGCCTTTGCCTCTCTCTCTCTCTTTTTTTTGTTTTTTGTTTTTTTTTTGTTTTGTTTTGTTTTTCGAGACAGGGTTTCTCTGTGTAGCCCTGGCTGTCCTGGAACTCACTCTGTAGACCAGGCTGGCCTCAAACTCAGAAATCCTCCTGCCTCTGCCTCCCAAGTGCTGGGATTAAAGGCGTGCACCACCACTGCTTGTCTAGACTTATTTTTTTTATTTTATGTATATGAGTGTTTTACTTGCATGTATTTATGTACACCATGTGTGTTGTGTGCCTGGTGCTCAAAGAGTCAAAAGAGGGTATTACATAGTGAACTGGAGTTATAGGAAATTGTGACCCAGCATGTAGAAGTGAGACTGAACTTGAGTCCTCTGAAGAATAAGTGCTCGTAACCACTGAGCTATCTCTCCAGGCCCCAGTTGTTGTTGTTGTTATTATTATTATTGGCTTTTTGAGACAGGGCTTCTTTTCTGTGTAGCCATGGCTGTCCTGGAACTCGCTCTGTAGACCAGGCTGGCCTTAAATTCACAGAGATTCACCTACCTCTGCTTCTCGAATGTTGAGGTAAAAGGTGCTACCACTGTCCAAACAATTATTATTTTTGAGATAGGATCTCACTATGTAGGCAGGTTGTCCTGAACTCCCTATGGATACCAGGCTAGCCTTGAACTCATAACAGTTTACCTTTCTATGCCTCCTGAGTATTGGGATTCAAGGCATGGTCCATCATGCCTGGCAATATACTTTTTATTTAAATGGTATGTCATCTTGCTTATATAACATGTTAAGCTTCAAGATATAGTTATACACCTTAACATAGACTCAGGGTGTATAATTTGCACACAGAAATTACTGCAGGGGAAACTTAAGTAGCATTACTATTTTAATGTCTTTTTTTTTTTTATCAATTTAATATAGCTGCATCTAGACTGATGGAGAGACAAATTGTTACCAAAAATGAGTCTTGTATAATAAGGTCCTGTGTTTAATACCCAACTTCACGGTGAAAAACAATCACAAGCCACTTATTTGTCAGACTCCCTTTGCCTCACCCCAGCTGAGGAGCTGATGCAGTTGATGGCAGCTGAGGAAGGAAGTTCACTTTTCTTTGAGGAGGGTAGTCTTTGGCACAAGATGCTTCATCTTACACATATGCAAATAAGCAGTACTAATAGGACTTAATGGGCTTAAAAAGATGGTTAAAAAAAGTCGAGGGCTGGAGAGAAGGCTCAGCTGTTAAGAGCAATTGACTGCTCTTTCAGAGGTCCTGAGTTCAATTCCCAGCAACCACATTGGGATCCAATGCTCTCTTCTGGTGTGTCTGAAGACAGCAATGGTGTACTCACATAAAATAAATAAATAAATTAAAAAAAATGGTTGAGAAGGTAGATATGTTGTGGGTGGGGTGGATGGAGTGAGCTAAATGGAGGGATTGGGGGAGGGTATGACTAAAGTTCATTGTATTATACATGTATGGAATTTTCAAAAAATAAAAAATGAAAAAAATCATAATTCAATTAAAACTTTAACGGTTGAAGAGGGGAACATAACACATTTGCTATAGGTATTTTTAAGAAAAGGTTGAGTTTCTTGTCCCAAATGTCTGGGGTCAGAAGTTTTGGGTTTTTAGAATAATTAATTACATATATAAACTTAACTATCTTGGGGATAAGACTTCTAAATATGGAATTCATTTAACACAGCCCAAGGGTAATTTTATATATGACCTTTAGAGTATCTGTATATTTAATTTCATATGTATTTATTTTGCATGTGTGTATTGAGGGGTGGTGGTATGTACATGCATTCCATAGCACACATGTGGAGCTCAGAAGGCCACTTGTACTTCTATTATATGGAGCTGAGGATTGATCTCAGTCAGGGCTGGGAGGTAATGCATTGAACCACTGACCCATCTCCACAGCCCACTGTGACTGTATTTTAACTCTGACCCATCACATGGAGATGTCAAGTTTTTCTGAAACTTCTGGGGAGTTGCACACGAGTGGGTTTTCCATGAACGGAGAGCTGGGAAGTGAAACAACGGGGGTCGAGAGAAAGAAAACACACAGAGACATTAGTGCATGGCTGTACAAAATCTCTCCTTTCTTGGAGATAATGAGTGGCAATGTATGCTTTGTGGGCGTGACCCTCCCTCCCAGGGTTGCAGAGTCTTCTCAGCGCTTCTCAGTGGGTCCTCGGCTCCACTGTTCCTCGAGGATGTTGATCCCATAGGGTTTGTTACTCTGCGGGAGGCTGAGGTGTGACAAAAGGCTTGCTCTGCCAGCTCCACCAGGTGTCGGGGAGGTGTAGCTCACTGGGGTCTGGAGATCCTCGCTCAGAACGTGGAGTGGGGAAAAATGCAGGCAGCTGAATGATAGCTGTCAGGCTATACTGCACTTCAATATGACTCTCTACATTTTTCATTTGTATTTTCACATTGGTACTCAAGTTCAGAATTTGGATTTTTGAGTTGAGGATACTGAACATATATTATGTTTGAAGATGTTTTGTGTTTACCAGATTTCACTTTCATATACTTTAGTCAGTCTTTGGTTATTATAGACTGAACATTTAAGTTTTTAATATTTAAATTTTCTCCTGGCAATGAAAAAAATGAATTCCAAATTAATAAAAAAATAATTTAATACATTCCAAATTTAATAAATTCTAAATTAATAAACAAAATTGCTCCAAAAAATTTGAAACATACAAGTAAGGAAAAGTTTTTTGTTGTTGTTGTTGTTTTTTATTTTGTTTCTTTGTTCTGTTTTGAGGGAGGGTCTCTTGTAGCATAAGCTGATTTTGCAAGTGACTAAGGATGACCTTGAATTCCTGATTTTCCTGCATGTACCACCATTAAAGCTCTGAAATTAGTGTGGACATCTGTGTCGGTTCTTTGGTCTGTATAACTTAGAGGTGAGAGTGAGTTGTTTCAACTCTGTATGTTCTGGTTACATAAATAATAAACCAGTTTATTACTCAGTGACAAGGAAATGGATTAAACTATTCAGGTGTTTTTGTTTTTGTTTTATTTTGTTTTTAGGCAGGGTGTCTCTACATAGCCCTGGTTGTCCTGGAACTCACTATATAAACCAGGCTGGCCTCAAACCCACAGAGATCTGCCTGCTTCTGCCTCCCGAGTCCTTGGATAAAAGGCATGTGTCATCTCATGCAGCCTCTGTTCAGGTTTTCAGTTGTGAAATGTACCATCTAATCCCAGATATTTGTGGTTGGGGTTTGTTGTATATGGCTTGCTAATACAGGTGGTTGAGATGTGTGAACCTGCATTTGTTTTAACAGCTACTGAAAGCGCAGAGAAAAGCCCAGAGAAGGGAGCACATGCTAAAACTTGAGGCTGAGAAGAAAAAGCTTCGAACTGTACTTCAAATTCAGTATGTGTTACAGAACTTGACACAAGAACATGTACAAAAAGACTTCAAAGGGGGCTTGAATGGTGCAATGTATTTGCCTTCAAAAGAACTTGACTACCTCATTAAATTCTCAAAACTGACCTGCCCTGAAAGAAATGAAAGTCTGAGGTAAGTCAGTCAGTGAAAAGATTTTCCTGAAGTAATAGAACTTCAAATAGCACTTGTAACTTTTCTCTTATAGTTATAGTTAATCCCTAATTTACAAAGAAAATATTAATTTGATTCAGAATGGGAAACTTAGGTGTGTTTGTTAGATCATTTAGGAATTCAGTAAATTTGAATGTTCTTATTAACATTGTCTTTAGTGTAACATTAAGACAAGGATTTTAAAAATATGGTTTGACTGGGTATGGTGAGACCCTTTCTCAAAAACAAGCAAACAAACAACATCAACAAAAAGCTTGATAATTCTTTTAACCTTATGTAGATATTAATTGTAATGCTGGTTATAAATGAGTTAATAATTTAAAACTGCATAATGAGGCTACCTAATATTTCCTCCCATAATTAGCTACTGTTTTTCTATTGGTATAAATCAGCTGACAGATCTTTATGCTTTTGCTTTGTTAAATATGGAGTGGCCCAACTCTTTGTTAAATGTAGAAGCAGAACTAAGCAGAATTCAGCTGTTATTAACCTTAGCCTGATGTCAGGGAGAAGCTGGTTGAAGCCATGATTGCTCGAGAGCTGCAAGCCTCACTCTGGGCTGCTGCTCAGCTGCATTGCCACCTGTTTGCTGCTTGTCGGTTGCTTCTTTCTCACTTCAAGTGGTTTAGGTAATGGAGCTTTCTTCAAGTTGAAAAATAAGCTACCCTCTATAAAGTGACCTTAAATGAAGCTTTGAATGTTTCCATTTCATATTTTTTTCTGAGATACATATTTGATAATTAATGATACTGTACTGGCAGCTTAAACTCTTTGTGTATTCTTTGATAATTGTATTTGATAAAATCTTTTTTTATTCATTTAAAGGAAAACATTAACTGTTGATAAATATTTATAAAATTCAATATTTTCTTCCAAACAGTAAAAGGGTAAAATTAGCATTTTGTATATTGTGACTTTTGATGGGTTGTACTTCATACATTGTAGTGTTCTTCATGTCTGTCTGTTTGTCTGTCTGTCTGTCTAAAGTCACTCAGTCCTGCTGCTGCTTTTTCTTGTCAGTGTTGAAGACCAGATGGAGCAGTCATCCCTGTACTTTTGGGACCTTTTGGAAGGCAGTGAGAAAGCAGTGGTAGGAACAACATGTGAGTTTTCTCTACTTTTGACTTAGGCAGTAAATAGTAAACTTTTGGTCTAGAAGTTTAGTATGATATTGAGGGTCTACTGTGTCAGTCCATCAGAATTTACATGTCTGACAACCCTGTATTCATTGGGAAAATGGTTCATTTATTTATGTTAGTTACCGTATATTCTTATTTACTAAAAGAGAACTAACGAAATTTTGAAGTAACAACCAATATGATTTGGGAATAAAATCTAAGTAGTAGTTCTGACTTCAAAACTACCTTAATCATTTTGAGGTTCAGTTTTATATTCTGAACAGTGTGGTTCATGTTCTATTACTTAGTACGTCATCGTAAGAAATGACAAATATTTGGATAGTCTGTTTGCTGAACAATTAAATGATCACATTCAAATGGCTAGACACGAAATATGAAGTACATAGTTTAGGATCATGAAAACTCCCTAGAAGTTAATGAACATTTTGTCCTTAGTTAGTTTCTTCCTCTTTAGAAAATATCCAAGTCTGGGGCTGGTGATAGGGCCTAGTAAAATGCTTGCTGTGATAGCATGAAACCTGAGTTTGATCCCCTAGTACCTATGTAAAAAAAAGACTGTCCATGCAGTGGCTGAAACCCCATTGCTGGGGAGATGATGAAAGGAAGACCCCTGGGACTTGCTGCCCAGCCGGTCTGACGTTATCAACAAACCCCAAGTGTAATGAGAGAGGGATTGGAAAGACCCCGATACTGACCAGTCACCTCCACCGGCATGTGTACATACAACCATACACAAATACTCACCCATGCCTGTATAACTATTAAGATTTGTAACTCCGTTTAAAACTTACACATGGAAGTATATATGTTTAATCCGGGCATGGTGGAATGCTCTCTAGTCACTCAGGAAGCAGAGGTCAGAAGGTAGCTTAAGCAGAGGAATTCAGGGCCATCCTGAGCAACATGGAAAATCCTTTCTTGAAAAGAAAAATAATCAGAAAACAAAAATAAAGAAAAAGCTGGTTTGTAAAAGAGCTTGGCTCATAGAATTAAGTATGTATTTATTGTATAGTCAAACAGTTGCATGTCTAGAACCCATCAGAAATGAAAACATGTGCTCACTTAAGTACCTGTATATCTTTATACTATCTATTCACAGTGGTTTTCAGTTGGAGTCAGAATAGATACATGGCAATAAATTGATAAATATGGTATATTTGTCCAGTAGATTTTTAGCAATTAGGAAATCACTGGGTATGGTGGCTCATGCCTGTAACCTCAGCACTTGGCAAGCAGAGGTAAGACGATCATTACAAGTTTGAGGCCAGCCTGATCTACACAGTTAGTTCTAATTCAGCTAGAGCTACATAGTGAGAAACAAATAAAAACCTAAAGCCCAAAACAAACAGTAACAACCAAACAGCTACTAATACATACAAGAGCGTGGATGAATCTCAAAGTAATTATGCTTAGTAAAAGAAGCCAGATAGTACATGAGTATATAGCATATGACTTCATTTATATGGAACTCTAGAAAAGGTCACTAATTGCCAGGGAGGAGACTAACTTAAGAGGGCCTTGAGAAATTTTGTAGGTGATAAAAATGGTTTAAAGTTGTGGTTCTGTTGGTGGTAGCATGACTTTTTATCTATTAAAGCTATGCCTTTGAAGTAGGTGAAAAAATTTTTTGTAAGTAATACTTTAAAGCTAACTAAAATGTAGCCATCGTACATGCCTATAATCCCATTATCCAGATGGCTAAGTCTGGAGAATTGCTCTGAGTCTGAGGACAGCCTAGGCTACAAAGTGAGACCCTGTTTCCAAAAATAAAAGAGTCAATGTTATTGTCTTAGTGTTACCATTGCTGTAAAGAGACACTGTGACCAAGGCAACGCTTATAATGGACAGTATTTAATTGGGGCTGGCTTACAGGTTCTGAGGTTCAGTCCATTATCATCATTGCAGGAAGCATGGCAGTGTCCAGGCAGGCATGGTGCTGGAGGAGCTGAGAGTTCTACATCTTAGTCCAAAAGCAAAGAGAAGATTGTCTTCCATGCAGCTAGGAGAGAGGTCTCAAAGCCCACCCCCACAGTGACACATTTCCTCTAACAAGGCCACACCTACTCCTATAAGGCCACACCTCCTAATAGTGCCACTCCCTGTGCCAAGCATACTCAAACCACCACAGTTATAATATTCCAATGAATAATAGACACAGACCAGGTGTAGATGTTCTGCCTGATTTGGAATTGGTTTTTATCGGGCATTTAAAATAAAATATGCAACTTTGACATTATTTTTATGACTTTTATTGGTAGTTTTTTTTTTTTTTTTTTTTTTTGGTTTTTCGAGACAGGGTTTCTCTCTGTAGCCCTGGCTATCCTGGAACTCACTCTGTAGACCAGGCTGGCCTCGAACTCAGAAATCCACCTGCCTCTGCCTCCCAAGTGCTGGGATTAAAGGCGTGCGCCACCACCGCCCGGCTTTATTGGTAGTTTTTAAAAAACTATCAAGTGCCAGTTTATTAGGAGTGACAGACAGTATAACTTGAATGAAATATTAATGAAGGAATTTTGTAATGTAAAAATACTTAGCCAGATCTGGTAGATCAAGCCTGTAACCCCATCCCTTAGGGGACGAAAGCAGGAGAATAACCAATTTGAGACTGCCAGGACTATGTAGTGAGAGTTAGTCTCCACATAACCAACCAAATAGAACAACAAGAGAAACAGAAGTGTCCACGAAAAGGTTTCTAATTGGTTATGATTGAGGAACTAGCTTTTAATTCTGCAAATTCTTAATGAATGGTTAACACAGAGTAGTGACTAGGTATAGTGTGTCTTGGTGGCAGTTGGTAAAAATGTCTCAGCTCAGGGAATGTATGCCTTGTCAGGCTCTCTGATTAAGTTCATTGATTTTTAGTCATTTTTCAAATAGTGGAAATAGAAACCCAAAGAAATTTAAATGACTTGTTAAATATCTAGTCTCATCCTTTTTGTTTGTATTGATTCATCATGAAGTGTAAAGATGAATTACTCTTTTTTTTTTTCTGGTACAAACAATTTCAGGTGTCACCCCCTACCCCTTGCCAATCCTTTCTTGTGATGATTGACTATAAACAGGATAACATTGAGATATATAATTTTCAACGAACTCTTAGGTTATGTACTAACTAACCTAATTATTCTTTCTTAGACAAACATGTGAAAGACCTGCTGTCTGAATTGCTGCACTCAGGTTATTTTGAAAGTGTCCCAGTTCTCAGGAATTCTGAGGAAAAAGTGGAAGAAATGCAATTGCAATCAGAAAAGAAAAAACAGTTACTGAAGACTGAGTCTATCAAAGAGTCAGGTTTGTTATAATCTTTGAATTTCTTTAGTGTGTCTTTTTTTTTTGAGACAGGGTATAACTCTGTAGCCCAAGTTGGTTGAACTTGTCAATTTATAGTAGGCTGGTCTTGAACTTGGAAGATTGTCCTGCTTCTATCTTTTGTATACTGAAATTAGTAAGTTTGTACCAGGACTCCTGTTTTGTTTTGTTTTTAATTTTTTTGCTTAGAATAAAAGAACTGGTTACATTATGACATTTATTCCTAATAACTCTTATACTCCCTCTTGGTGGCATCCTTCTGCTTTCATGACATATACTCCATTATAGAGGTTGCATCTCTTACCGCACTTTAAAACCATCATTTTGAAATGATTTAGTTTCTATTTTGTTTTGAGAGAAAGCATTAGGTTAAAACAAGGCATTTGTGAAACTTGAACGAATCTCTTTGTTAAACTATAATAGGATAATTCTACTTATAGTCTAGTGCAAATGTAAGCCATAGCAGAAAACAGTATTTTGTAGAAAAATGTAAATTTGGGTTCAGTTATTGATTTAGGGGAAAATAAACAAAATGAGGATTTGGGGATTTAGCTCAGTGGTAGCGGTGGGTGTGGAGTCGCATACCTTTAATCCTATCTCTCCAGAGGCAGGTAGGTCTCTGTGAGTTTGAGGTCAGTCTGCTCTATGAAATGAGTTCTAGGACAGCTAGGGCTATTAAACAGAGAAACCTTGTTTCGAAACAGACAGACAGACAGACAGACAGACAGACAGACAGTGAAATATATTACTTGATTAGCCATTTATTTCCTTCTTTCTCTTTTTAAAACAAAAAAAAAATTGTGGCAAGGTCTCATGTAGCCCAGGCTAGCCTTAAATTTACTATATAACTAGGATGACGTTGAACTTTTGATCCTTCTGCCTCTGTTTCCCCAGTACTAAAATTAAAAGTTTGTACTTAGTTGCCTACTTTATATTGTGTTAGGGACCTTACTGAGGAACACAATTTTTTTGTGTATAATAGGCAAAAATAACCAACTAAGTTACCTCCCAGTCCTACTTCACTGATTCGACTAGGACTATGCTAGGAAATGAAGCCTTCTCAAATGCTTCCAGAACCAGGTAGTCTAGAGAGGAGTACTGGGATTCTTCTCTTAAGGTCCAGTGCTTCCGTGTCCCCCTCTTCTACTCTCCTGACCATAGTATGGTTTGGCAGAGGCTCCATTTCAAGCTGATTTGTCTTTGTAAACTTTAACTGTCATTACAGTTTTAATAAGTCTATTTGTGGGTTGAAGGAGATATTTGAGGGCAGCCTGGTCTACAGAGAGAGTTCTAGAACAGCTAGGGCTATAGAGAAACCTTGTCTCACAAAACCAAACCAAACCAACCAAACAAAGCAAATGAAAAGTTTTAACTGGATATGATGATCCACACTTGAATCCCAGCACCTAGGACTACATAATGAGACCCTGTCCTTAAAGAAATGAAATTTTAGTGGAAACTTGACTTGAGTCAATATCTTATATAGGAGAAATACTAGCTTCAACTATAATTATCCCTAGAACCCATCCCTTTTTTCCTTTTTTCTTTTGTGCGCCACTCCTTGTACATGGTGTACAAGTTCTCTACCACTGAGCTATAAAACCTGGGCCCTCCACATACATATGACCAATCAGCAATAGATGAAATAGTCCAGCTATGAATATATTTAACTGTATTAATTCTTTCTCTGTTCTTCTGAGTTCTTTGAAATTCATGGTTGGAATGAATTATAGGCATAATAAGAAAACTTAGAACTTGTATTTATTAAAAATTTTATCTTCTCAGAATCTCTTATGGAACTTGCACAGCCAGAGATACATCCACAGGAGGTAAGAAGTGATCAGGTCCTTTGCTATGGCTGTTTTCAACTTTCATCTGTTATTTGTGGTTTAGTCTGAGGCTTGGGCAGACGGACTGAACTTGAATCCTGCCTTTCAGTTTATTGGCTTAGTGTCTGACTGGGTTGTTGTTCTCTTCTGTGTAGTGAAGAGGAGGACCACATCTGTTCCATGGTGAGAGCTAATGGGGCTGTTCTGACAAACAGTAACAGTTCAGCATTAGCTATTGCTGTTTGAAACCCTTATGTCAGACTTTTAGGATGTTCAGAATTTTGTTATCAGAATTTACATAGTAGCAGAAAAGAGTGTTTACTCTTTGAAAGTGACATTAATATTTGTGGAAGTTGAAGAGAAACAGAGAACCAGATGCACAATATAATAGATAATGTGAGCAAAATAGAGAAAATCTGGGCACTGAGGAGACATACAGATAGACACTATAATTTCATAATTGAACTATCCTGGCTGTGACTTTTAAAGGAGTGACAGGTATGTAGAAACACTTAGACTGGCAAAGGCAAAATTGGTAAAGGGACTTTCTAACTTGATTGTGGTGCCATATCATGTAGTTTCTTTTAGTCTTAAATGAATTTCTGCTTTTGAAGTGTCAAAGTTTACATTTCTGTTAATTGAGAAGAAAGAGTAGATACAAAAATAGGCCAGTGTCTTCAAGTAGGGTAAGGACAAGAGTTTCATGTCACATGGTTTCATGTGAAACTAATGGACATAGGAATACTAGCAGAGTTGAATATTACATTCAGAGTCTATGCATTTTAAGCCTGAAGCACATTATTTCTCTGACTTAGTTTCTTAACAGACGCTATATGACAGAAGTAAAATTTTCAAGAAAGCAAGAAAATGAAGAACAGTCCTGGGAAGCAGATTATGCTAGGAAACCAAGCCTCCTCAAATGCTGGAATACACTTCCAGAACCAGATGGTCAGGAGAAGAAGAAAGAGTCCTCAGAGTCCCGGGAGTCTTCTCTTAAGTCTCAGGAGGTATCAAAGCCTGTGGTTTCCTTAGAACAGGGGAAGCTCAGGCCAATGCAGGAAGATCAGAAGCAGCAGGTCTCTGTGGCACCTGTCAGTCAGTGGAAGCCAGAAAGCCCCAAGTCCAAAGTGGGTAGCCCTCAAGAAGAGCAGAATGTACAGGAGATGCCAAAGCCGTGGGTGGTTCAGTCCCAGAAAGAACAAGATCCAAAGAAGCTACCTCCTGGATCCTGGGCAGTACCTGTGCAGGGTGAACAGAGTGGCAGTAGATCCTGGACCACTCCTGTGTGCAGAGAGCAGGCTTCAGTGCAGTCTGGAACTCCAGTATCCTGGGAAAACAATGCTGAGAACCAGAAACACACCATAGTACCACAATCACAGATTTCTTTAAAGTCCTGGAGAGCAGTTTCAGCAGACCTCTCACCAAATGACCAGGCCCCGCCCAGGAAGTTAAATGTAGAACCCAAAGATGTGAGTAGATGTCTATGTCTGCCTCATTCTGTTCATGATAAGATCCCAGGATGTGAAGTTTGTATGGAATGATCCTTGGATATAATCTTTGCTAGTATTGGTTGTTAAATTATGTTATTAATTATATAATTAATTGTAAATTATAAATTATTTAATTTATAAATTACTTAATATTGCTTATGAAACAAACAAATCACTTTGTTGTTTTTTTTTTTTTTTTGGTCAGGAACTTTCTGATCAAGTCTTTGGTGATCTAATAGTGTGAAGAATTCTTTCCTTTGGAGAGATCAAAGCATTAGCATTTTATAAATAAACTACTTCTCAATGCTGCCTTATAGAAAGAGAATTTTAGAGTTGTCCTTTTGTTATTTTCTTCTTCCCAACATAAGGTTTCTCTTTGCAATAGCCCTAGCTGTCCTGGAACTTGCTTTGTAGACCAGGCTGGCCTCTCGAACTCACAGAGATCTGCCAGCCTCTCCCTGCAGAGTGCTGGGATTAAAGGCCTATGCCACTACACCTGGATTTTGTTTTTGTTTTTGAGACAAGATTTCATTATGCAGCTCTGGTTGGCTTGGAACTCAGTATATAGACCAGTCTTGCCTTAAAATTCATAGAGATCCACTTGCCTCTGTCTCCTAAGTGCTGGGTTTGGAGGCATGTGCCACCACTCCTGACTTTTTCTTTGCCTTGTCTTTACTCTCTTCAAGTCCTAATTTTTTCTCTCCTTTTCTTTTATACAAGTGGTAATGTGCTTATATTATTCTTGCCCTTGTAGAAATTTGACAGCTATACCTTATTAACTTATAACATCTAATAGTAATTGCATGATTGCTGTTTTTTGAGAAGCATATTAAAAACCCAGGTTAATACCCTAATCAAAACAACAAAATTGTAATTTGAGAGTTTGAGGCCAGCCTTGTCTACATATAGCAAGTTTCACACCAATTAGTGCATAGTGAGAGCCTGTCTTAAAACAAAAAGCAAACAAACACATAGAAAACCAAACCAATCGACCAACCAATCAAAAAACCCCACAGGGTTGGTTTTTTTGTTTTGCTTTTTGTTTTTGTTTTGTAGATCCACTAGGTATTTGTACCTTCACCATACTAGAATATTGATCTCATGATATTTTGAATGATATTGAAAGCCAGGATGTTTAATTGTAAAAGTTCAAACGTACTGAATTTGCTTTTATGAGACAGGCAACATTGTATTGAAGTTTTAGGCTCTTTCAGTAGCTAAGAAGGCACTCACTTCTCTGTGAGCAGCTGATCTCAGCTATAAAGAATATGGCTAATGACTAGAGAGACAGCTCAGTGGTTAAGAGCACTCACTAACTGTTCTTCCAGAGGAGACTGGGGTTTAATTCCCGGCATCGTTATGGCAGCTCACACCACATGTTATGTAATTCTGGGTATCTGATGCCTTTTAGCCTTTGCATGCATCAAGCACATAAATGATATACACGCATACATACACATATACAAAAAAATCACATACATGTTAAAAAAGAACAAGGGGCTGGAGAGATGGCTCAGTGGTTAAGAGCACTGATTGCTCTTCCAAAGATCCTGAGCTCAATTCCCAGCAACCACATGGTGGCTCACAACCATTTGTAATAGGATCTGATGCCCTCTTCTGCTGTGTTTGAAGACAGCTACAGTGTACTCATATACATTCAATCAATCAATCAAATAAATAGAAGAAGAACTTTAAATTGTTGATTAAGGTAAATTCAAGATGTCTAGCAGTTTATCATGAGAGCTTCTAACAGTAGAAGCCTCCAAGAGTATACTCTTTAATTAAATATAATAAAATACTTCATTTCTATTGTATATGTATTGCATATGGATATATATAACTATATAGTATTTATAAATAATGTGTCTGAAATCATATGCATATTAAAAATGAGATGCATATTTAATGTGATAATAGTAATTCTTGTCTTGATGAGAAACATATTATTGGTATGTATCATAGTCAGTGGGTTCTTATCACAGAGAACAAATGGTAATAACTATCTATAATGAAACACTTTTAAGGAAGGCCCTTTATTCTGTGTTCTTTTAGAAAGAGATTGCTTTAGCCAGGTGTGGTAGTGTATGCCTTTATAGCCTTCTGGAGGCAGAGGCAGGTGGATCTCTGTGAGTTCGAGGCCAGCCTGGTCTACAAAATGAGTCTAGGAGGGCCAGGGTTATTATACAGAGAAACCTGTCTTGAAAAACCAAAAGAAGATGAAAGAAATAAAAGGAAGAAAGGAAGGAAGGAAGGAAGGAAGGAAGGAAGGAAGGAAGGAAGAAAGAAAGAAAGAAAGAAAGAAAGAAAGACTGCTTTATTTTTAGAAATATTTCCATTAATGTTGTTTTGAAAGGGGAAGACTGAAATTAATTAGAAAATGGATTTATGTGAGAATTCTTACTATGATAAATCTAATAAATACTTCCATTTGATTTCCAGAAGATGTGCTAGTAATATAAGTTTCCTGGTGAGTCTCACATCTGGTGGGTTTGTCTTGTAGGTGCCTAAGCCAATGCCTCAGCCTATAGACTCTTCCTCTACCTTTCCAAAGGATCCAGTATTGAAAGAAAAACTGCAGGACCTCATGACCCAGATTCAAGGAACTTGTAACTTTATTCAAGTATGAGCTGTTATTTTATTTTATTTTTTGTTTTGTTTTGACTTTATTTTTTGTTTTTTGTTCTTTGACAAGTTCTTACATATATAGTGTATCTTGATCATATCCAGTTCAAATTCTCCTGACCCATGGTCCCTTGTATCCACTCATACTTCCCAGTCCCATCTTCATATTCTCTCTCCCCTCTTAAATGAAAAACAACATATAGTTTAATTAGTGCTGTCTGCATGTGTGTGTGGCCCGTTTACCAGAGCAAAAGCAATCTATTCACAGGCCCAGACCTAAAGAAAAGTGATCATGTGTCCCATCTCCTATGTCATGCCTCCCCCTGCCTCATGTATGATAGCCCCCCAGAAGCTATCAAGGGTGATATCTCTTCATATAGGGGAAGAGCTTCATGAGTCCCTATCTCATCCATGCTGAAATATTGACTGGCTTGGGCTTCTGCAGCTCATCATAGCCTTTATGAGTTCATGAGTGCAAAAGCTATGTCATATCCAGAAGAGAGCATTTCACGACACACCTCCCTATCTGGACCTTGCACTCTTTCTGTGCTCTCCTCTGGGATATTCCCTGAGCTGTGAAGGAGTTGATATAAATGTTCCATTTAGAGCTGAGCATTCAAGTCACTCTACACACTTTGGCCACTTAGGAATTTATTATGCATTGACTGCTGCTCACTGCCAAAAAACTTCTCTGACCAAGGATGAAAGTAGTACTAATCTGTGGGTGTAAATATAAGTATTTAAAAGGCAGTTTGATAAAAAAAAAAATCCATTTATCAAAACAGTAGTAGTTTCTCTTCCTAGGACCCCTGGTCTCTGCAGCCCTAAGTCATGGGCATACAGTATCAGGGATGAATTACTTCCTGTGGAACAAGCATAAAGTTCAATCAGGAAATGGTTGGTTATTCCCATAACCTTCCTGTTACATATTGTGCCTATGAGACATTTTAAAAATGAATTTTAAGTGATATTTGTGGAACTAGTAACTTGTGTATGAAACATTGTGTTGAAATTCTTACAACTCTAGATCCCATTACATAGAATGGTGTCCTGGGTCTGCAGTTTCCTTGCTGTCAGGGCAAGTTGTTCCACTTTCTGCTTTGTTGTTATTTTTTAATGTGAAAAAAATTATAGTCTTTACTTCCTAAGTTTGTTGTATGTAAAGAAATTAATTAAACATGTCAAAAACATCATGTGTATAAGTGTCAGAGCTGCTGTGAATCTTTGGTAGATGTATTAAAACTGAGAACCTGTTTGCTGCTTGGTCTTTCCTGGTTCCACTGCCTAAAAAATTATGAGACACTCCTCACCTGTCTTCAAAGCTATATAAGATTGGAACCTTGTACTTATTCAATAGTTAAATTGTGTAAAAGACTATTTTCTCCTTGAAGACAGGGTCTCCTCACTGTGTAGCTCTGCTAGCATGGTACTCACAATGTAGACCAGGCCAGTCTTGAATTCATAGAGATCAGCTTGCTTTTGCCTCCCAGGTGCTGGAAAGAAAGGCATGACCACCAATCCATTATGAAATGCTGTGTTTAATTAAATTGTATGACATAGATTCTTAGAATATTTCAGAACAGCATTTTATTCCTGAGGCCTCTCTACTCAAGTAAAGAAAGTAAATTTAAATAGAGGAGATAAGTCTTGAGCTTTGGATATAGGCCTGGGTGTAAACACCAGTTCTATTTCTTGACAGCTGCATAACACAGTCTAGTTCTTTCTTTTATTTCCAGCCCTCTAGTTTGCAATTATCTTTCATTTTATTTCAAGATAAATGAAAGAAGTAAGATGCTTTCTGCAAATTTCTAGCTTCAGTAAGCAGTGTTTGGGAAGTTTTCTTAAGAGAACCCTGATACACAGATATGAGAAGGGAATAGTTTCTCATCATAAAATGTTTTACCAGCATGAACCAGTAAGTGGTTGAGATAAAAATAAGTAGACCTTCTCATTTGTTAGGTATAATAAAAATTTAAGTTCAAATTAGACTAGACCAAGACTAACATATATGCTTAAGACTCAGATCAAATGTGCATATCTGAATTAGGCCTTAGTAGTTCTAGTTTTAATACTTGACCCAGTCTTGAGGTTTGATTGACAGTAACTTTAGGTTTAGTTTTGACGCTTCAACTTGATAACATCTCAAGGTAGGAATTAGCTACTTGCCTGAAGCGTAGCCAGCATCTTTAGTGAACTACTTATTAAATGGATCATCTATGTTTCTTTTTGTTATCTAAAATCTTCTCTTTAGGATTCTGTTCTAGATTTTGACAAACCCTCAAGTGCCATTCCATCGTCACAGCCACCTTCAGCTTCTCCAGGTAACCCACTAGGAACATGGTAATTCTAAAGACTTAAACAGCTTTGGAGCTAACAGTCATTTCTTTTATAAGTCACTCACTCACTCCAGATAGCTTAAGTGTTTGTTAATTTATTCTACTTGTGCCCATCAATCAGTAGAGTTACATAAGGATAAATTATCATTAGGACATAAACATCTTTCAGTAACATATTTACATTTGTTAGAAAATGTACCGTCCTCAGATTGGCAAGTAAAAATGCCTAATAGCTGCTGTAGAAACTTTCCATGTTCTTTCTGCAATCATGATTTCTGAGTACAACCTACTTGATCTTTGAGTTGTAAATCTAGTGTGGAGGCTTTTGGGTCATCCTAGCTGACAAGATACTTAGAACAATGAATATCATGGTAACGGATGATGGAGTCCAAATCCAAAACTGATGTGATGCTTCAAAGCTTAGCCCTCTGGCTCCATGATAATTTCTCTTTGGTAAGGAATGACATGATTAAAACTACAGTCCAACTGTGGTAAGCATTTAAACAGCTGCTAAAGTCTGATGCTGTAATGCTGGTGAAACAAGGAGAATCGTTCACATAATAGTTAACAGAAGTGACTGATATTAATGAGCAAAACCAAAATGAAAACTATATAATTGTAAAAAGTATATTAATATGTATAACCACAGTGAGGAAATCCAAGCAGATGACCATCTAAGACTTATTATGAAGATTATGTGTATCAGTTAGTGACAACTCACAGTGACTTAATCTTTGTCTTCCACATTATTATCCCCAATAATTAAGTCATAGTTCTTTTTTTTTTTTTTTTGGAAGCTTTGGAATGCTGACTTAGAACATCACCATGTACCACACATGGAATTATTGTTCCTGACTAGTATCTAGTCTACTCTCTTCAAAGTTGTAATAGGAACCCGTTCTTCTGATTGACACTTTGTAAAGAGTAAACTTTGTTTTGTTAAATTGGTATGTATTAACTTTCCTCTCCCCTTAATTTTTTTTGGTTTCTTTTAGTCTCTACAGAATCTGCAGAACAAAACTTGTCAAGCCAAAGTGATTTTCTTCAAGAGGCATCACAGGTAACTTCTGGATTAATTTGTTTTACCCTCTTCTTTGCTATATGGAAAGGACTTCTTATTTTGGCAAGAGTAATCAGACTTAATTCTGATATATCTGATTGAGAAAAAAACTAGAACATTTTGTGTATGTGTGAGTGCATATTGTTATTAGTGACAAAGTCTCTTAATATAGCCCACCCAGGATGACCTTGAATTCACTTTGTAGCCTAGGCTGGTTTAGAACTTGTGGTCTTCCTGCCTCAGGAATTCTGGAATGTTGGCCTGTGAAGTAGCATTTGTCTTTTAATACCTTCTAGGTGAGCCTGCACACCTACATTTAGAACCACTGGTCTCAAATACCATGTTTACTCACCAGTACTTAAAACTACTTCTGGCCACTCTACTTGAAGTGATAATTTTCAGGCAAGAGTAATTGCAATTTACAAATGAATACTGATATAAAGATTTTGTTGTTGTAAGTAAAGTGTTTTTTCCCCACTGTGCTGCTGGACATTGAATGCATCTAGCTTCTGTGGTTGCCTGCTAGGCAAGTGTTGTGCTACTGAACTACAGCTGAAACCCTATTAAGTGAAACTTTTAAGTAAAATTTATCATTTTGTTTGTATTTTAAGCTAGGGTTTTGCTCTGTAGTCCCATGTAGTCCTGAACTTGTGGTCTTCTTGTTTTATTCTTCTAGATCTGGGGTAATATATGCGTTCCACCGGACTGGCTTCAGTCTTTTTAGCTTAACTATTAAGAGGACAAAGGAGGGTTAAGTTAGAGTTTCTGGGATTCTCCTTGTACACAGTATAGCCCAACAGCAACCAGTTCCACTTATGATAGGTAGTTGCTTTATTACCTTAATTCAAAATACTGAAAAAAGCATAATTTTAGAGCACTTTCATAATTCTCATATTTTGGTTAGCTATTAATCATGTATATTAGTATATAACCTGTTCTGAAGTATTAAAAAAAAATTCCCCTGAACTCTTTTTGAGTGGTGGTGCTTAGATGGAGCAGGGTCTGACAATATAACTCTGGTTGGCCTTATAGACAAGACTGACCTTTGCAACTCTTTCTGGTGTGTGTGTGTGTGTGTGTACACGCGCACACACGCGCGCACACACACACACACACACACACACACACACACACGCTTCTTTCTGTGCCTGTTTTTTATTTTATTTATTTATTTATTTTTTGCGGCAAGGTCTTAAGTAACAGTAGCTCAAAGCTGGCCTGGAACTATGTAGTTGAGGAAGATGACCCTAAACTCTTGGTCATTCTGACTCTGCCTCCCTAGTACTGGGATTATAGGCATGTTCTATAAGCTTTTCTTAAATTTGACCCTCTGCCTTTCCTGAAGTAGGAGCATACTATGAAAGCCCCGTTAGCAGTTTACAGAAACATAACAACTACTCTGATATTTAGTTACCACTCAGTGGATTTCTGGTTCCTCTGTAATATTACTGGAGCTTCTGAGAACTATGAAGAAGTATTGGGATGAAGGATTGGATGCATAAGCACTTAGTTATCATCTCTATTAGATTATTTTAGGTATCTCTTATATTTTAATACTTGTTTGTGCTATAGGTTTCCTTCTGAACCCCTTTTATTGTTTTATTGTTAAGTTGTTTCAGCCTTTTGTTCGTACTTTTTTTATACCTGCGTCTCTTAGTTTTTTCTTAGAACTTTGATACTGTTTTGATCTGTGTAGCGCTTGTCCATTTTTTTTTCTACCCTTCTGCCTATCTCTGTAAGGCATGCAAAGCCTTCAGACCAGAAGCCTTATTAGATCTGTGTATAGCTTGATAGCATGCACTGCTAACAAGCCCCAATGTGTCAGCCACATTCCAGATGTGGCTCCAGATTTTTCCAGGCCAAGAATCTTGTTCAGCAAGGATGTGTGTGTGTAAGTAATAGGGGCAAAAGCAGTGTATGAATCTAAGTGTTCTGTAGTTGAACTTTATTCTTCTGATGTTGGGCAGATTTCTTCACCTTTCTTTGCTCTTCTGCTGCTGTTCCTCCTGCTGCTGCTGCTACTGCTTATTTTCCTCCTCCTCCTCCTCCTCCTCCTCCTCCTCCTCCTCCTCCTCCTCCTCTTTAAGACAAAGTTTCTCTTTGTAGCCCTGGCTGTTCTGGAACCAGACTGGCCCAAAATTCAGAGATCCGCCTGCCTTAGCCTCTGCCTCCACAGTGCTGGGATTAAAGGCGTGGGCCACCACTGCCTGGCTGCTGCTGCTGCTGTTGCTTCTTCTTTTGAGACAAGTTTTTTGACATAGGGTTTTTCTGTGTAGCCCAGGCTATCCTGGAACTTTCTCTGTTTACCAGGCCAGGCCTCAGCTTCCCAAGTGTTGAGTTAAAGGTATGCACCACTATTCTTTGTGTGTCTTAACTATTCATTGCTTCTTTTTTTTGTTTGTTTTTGTTTTTTGTTTTTCGAGACAGGGTTTCTCTGTGTAGCCCTGGTTGTCCTGGAACTCACTTTGTAGACCAGGCTGGCCTTGAACTCAGAAATCCGGCTGCCACTGCCTCCCAAGTGCTGGTATTAAAGGTGTGCGCCACCACTGCCCGGCTGTTCATTGCTTCTTGATGTCACTAAAATGAAGATAATTGTTCTTACTCACCATGTTTGTTAGGATTAAGAGTATTAAAATATATATGTATATGTATATATATATATCATTTAACATACTGCCTGGTACCACTGAGTGCCAGTAAAAGTAATATATCAAGAAGTCCAGGGCCCAGGAAATATGAAGTGAACACAGTATGTATTGACAATGCTTTCTATCTTCCTTGTGTCTAGGCTTCTCCAGTTACTTGTAGCTCAGATGCTTGCTTGGTTACTACTGATCAGGCTTCTTCGGGATCTGAAACAGAGTTTGTGACCTCAGAGACTCCTGAGGTAATGAGACCCATGTTCTTAATTTCTTTGCTGTCTCAAAGAATTGTAGAATGAGCTTATTAGTTACTGGCATGATTGATGGAATTAAAATGTTTGTATTTAATTTGCATTTCCCTAATGACTAAGGATGATGAACATCTCTTTAGGTGCTTCTCAGCCATTAGATATTCTTCAGGTGAGAACTCTTTGTGGAGCTCTGTACCCCATTTTTTAATAGGGTTACTTGCCTCTCTGGAGTTTAACTTCTTGAGTTCTTTGTATATCTTGGATATTAGCCCTCTGTCGGATGTAAGGTTGGTAAAGATCATTTCCCAGTTAGTTGGTTGCCGCTTTGTCTTTTTGACGGTGTCTTTTGCCTTGCAAAAACTTTGTAATTTAATGAGGTCCCATTTGTCTATTCTTGATCTTAGAGTATAAGCTATTGGAGTTCTGTTCAGGAAATTCTCCCCTGTGCCCATATGTTCAAGGTTCTTCCCTAGTTTCCCTTCTATTAGTTTCAGTGTGTCTGGTTTTATGTGGAGATCTTTGATCCACTTAGAATTGAGCTTAGTGCAAGGAGATAAGGATGGGTCAATTTGCATTCTTCTGCATGTTGACCTCCAGCTGAGCCAGCACCATTTGTTGAAAAGGCTATCTTTTTTCCACTGGATGGTTTTAGCTCCTTTGTCAAAGATCAAGTGACCATAGGAGTGTGGATTCATTTCTGGGTCTTCAATTCTGTTCCATTGATCTACATGTCTGTTACTGTACCAATACCATGCAGTTTTTAACACTATTGCTCTGTAGTACAGCTTGAGGTCCGGGATACTGATTCCCCCAGAGGAATCAGATGTTCATCATCCTTAGTCATTAGGGAAATGCAAATCAAAACAACCCTGAGATTCCATCTCACACCAGTCAGGATGGCTAAGATCAAAAACACAGGAGACAGCAGTTGTTGGCGAGGATGTGGAGAAAGAGGAACACTCCTCCACTGCTGGTGGAATTGCAGGCTGGTACAACCACTCTGGAAAGCAGTCTGGCGGCTCCTCAGAAAACTGGGCATGACACTTCCGGAGGATCCGGCTATACCACTCCTGGGCATATACCCAGAGACTTTACCTGCATGCAATAAGGACACATGCTCCACTATATTCATAGCAGCCTTATTTATAATAGCCAGAAGCTGGAAAGAACCCAGATGTCCCTCAACGGAGGAATGGATTCAGAAGATGTGGTATATTTACACAATGGAATACTACTCTGCAATTAAAAACAATGAATTCACGAAATTCCTAGGCAAATGGTCAGAACTTGAAAATATCATCCTTAGTGAGGTAACCCAATCACAAAAGATCACACATGGTATGAAGTCACTGATAAGGGGATATTGACCCAGAATCTCAGAATACCCTAGACACAATCAGCATATCAATAGATTTCTAAAAAGATGGAAGGAGAGACCCCTGGTCCTGGAAAGACTGGATGTAGGGGAACGCCAGGACAGAGTAATGAGAGGGGGTTGAACGGAGAAAAGAGGGAGGGAAGGGGGCTTATGGGACTTTCGGGGAGGGAGGAAACGGGAAAGGGGAAGTGATTTGGAATGTAAATTAAAAAAATAAAATAAAATTAAATTAAAAAAAAAAAAAAAAAAATGTTTGTATTTATAATACATTACCTTCTGTAGATGTTGTGGTCCTAGAACATACATAGGTCACTATTGTGGCTTTGCCTTGTATACAGAATTAATAGTATCTTACCTGATATAATAAATATATTCAGAATTATTATAATTAATTTTTTAAAGATTTATTCATTTTGCTTCATGCATATATGTATGTATATATACCACATGGTGTTTGGTGCCCAAGGAGGTTAGAAGAGGACTTTAGTTCCTGTAACTGAGGCTATGTAGTTGCTAGGAATTGAACCTAGGTTCTCTGCAAGAGCAACAAGGTCTCTTAATCACTGAACTATCTCTCCAGCCTCTCTATTACTGTTTTTTGAGATGATCTCCTGTAGCACAGGCTGGCCTTGAATTCTGAATCTTTTGCTTCCACTTTTCAAGTGTTAGGATTTCAGGAGAGTATGACCAAGCTTAGTCAATTTATCAATTTATTGTAATAAGTAGCATACAGGACTGGAGAGATAGTTCAGTGACTAAGAATGTATACTGATTTTGGAGAAGAGCCAAGTCTTAAGTCCCAGCACTCATGTCCAGTAGCTCACAACTACCTGTAACTCCAGCCTTGGAATCTGAGACATTTGGCTTCCGTGGGCACTTACACTCATGTGCACAAACACAGATGTATTCACACATATACAGACTTAAAAATAAAGTAAATCTCTATAATTAGCAAAGTATTAGGTTTCCTTATGTTATTTTAATTATATAATAAAGAAAAGCTTCTGGTAGAATTAAGAGAAATGATTCATATAACTGAAGATTTGATTTTTATAGTGTTGTTAGCACTGACTGAGTTGGAATGAGTTACAGTCTTTCTGGCTCATCTGATCAAAAGCACTTTGACAGTATGAGGTTTGTGTGCATAGTTCTTTGCTCTTTGGACAAATCCTTGAGCTAGATATGGCTGGGATGAATTTGGGGGAAATTTAATAACTATTAGGTTATAATTTTGAGGTGAACTAATAAATGAGAATTCATTATAGAATGTAAGAAAGCATTGATTACTCTTTATAGTGTTTACTTGCTCTAAATTAGGATAGTTGGCTTTTTGACAAAGAAAAAGTGATTTTTTTTTTAACTAAATGACCTATAATGGTCTGATTTGTAATCTGGTTGAGATTGGGCTTTATGTCATATTAATTTGACTTTATAATTAAGGATTACTTAAATTAGATATTTTTTTTAAGGCAGAGAACTTAGAAATCCACTATATGTTTTAAATAAAGAATTAACATTAAGGAACTAACTAACCCAAAGTTTTTCTTAAACTCAGTCTTTGTATATAGTTGGAGTAATATTAGATTATTAGTTGGAAAATAGCAATTTTTGCAGAACTCTTGGTGATGGTAGGAAGTTGAGAACCCCTTGTGTGACACTCTCTTTGTCAGCACCCTATCTAAGCAAATGTACTATGCATCCTCAGCAGTCTAGATTGAAATTGTAAGCAAACGCTGCTCTCTGCATTCCTGTGTTCCCATGTCACCCTAAAGAACTTGCTGACTTATGTCAGCTTGGGGCTTAGTGTAAGTTAACCTCCTGGCATATGGCAAGTATGGCTGATGTTGCATTTCTTCTCCTCCACAGATGGTGGTTCCCCCCTGCAAGCCAGCATCTGCACTTTCTTCTCCAAATCCTCCCCTGTCAAAGGGCTTCCAGTTATCTCCTGCAAGTGGGAGCTCAGCAGCCATTAGCACAGCACCCTTTCAGGCCATGCAGACAGTGAGTATGAAAGGCTATGGAAGAGCCAGGTTTCTCCCACACCTAGCTTTGGTACTGAGTGAAAAGTTTGCTTTCATGTTGCTCTTATTTGGGCTGCTGGAGTTTAAATTTGTCACTGTCTATGACAGAGTATTAAATCTACAACCTCCAGAATTTTCAAGAAGTACTTTTTTAATTGAAAATAGATTTTTTCATACAATATATTCTGATTATGGTTTCCCTTTCCCTTACTCTTCCTAGGCCCTCCCTACTTACCCTCCTCTCCAACCCACACCCTTTCTATCTCTCTTTCAAAAATAAACAGGCAGTTGGACAATGGCGGCGTACCCCTTTACTCCCAGCACTTGGGAGGCAGAGGCAGGCGGATTTCTGAGTTCGAGGCCAGCCTGGTCTACAGAGTGAGTTCCAGGACAGCCAGAGCTACACAGAGAAACCCTGTCTCGAAAAAAATAAATAAACAAAATACAAAAACAAAACCACCAAACAAATCAGAATATGAGAAAACACCAAACAAGAAAAAAAGCCAAAGAAAAAGCATAAGAAATGCATTTAGAAGTAGAGATACATACAGGAGTCCATTAAAAATCCCCACACTGGAAGCCATAGTATATATGTATGCAAAGGACCTGTAAGGTAGAAAAAAAAATGTCCTGACTTAATATGATGTAGAAAACCTCCAAAAATGCTATTGAGTTTATTTTGTGTTGGCTATTCACTTCTGGGCATGGGGCTGACCTTTAAGAGTGATTTGTTCAAGGAGTATTTTTATCAGAGCCTTGTTTCTGCTCTGAAAATTAATAGGCAAAGCTTTGAACCCATGTGAAAATGAATGTGGTTGATCCCCAATACTCTCTCCCCACAAAAGGAATTTGTGGGTGGTAAATATTGTTTTGGCAACAGTTATGCATATTATTAATCATTACTGATACTGCTTTACAAAAGGTTCTAGCTTTAATAACCTGAAGTAAGAGATAAATTAATTAAAATTCATTTATTTTAGTTAAAATTAAAAATTAATTTTACTTTAGTCTCATTCTGGCTCACAGAGTTTTAGGTTTCTTCAGATTTGTGGGTGTTCTGAAAATGTATTCCTCTACAAATTGTAGTGTAAAACTTTTTTAACAAGGTGATATTGCAGGGGCTGGAGAGATGGTTCAGTGGTTAAGAACATTTGCTGCTCTTATATGGGACCCAGATTTGGTTTCTGGTACTTACATGGTGACTTACAGCTGTCTGTAACGTTCTATAACATCCATTGGATCCCATTCCCTCTTTTGGCCTTTCTAGGCAGCAGCTATAGGCATGGTGCATCTATTATATATGAAGCCAACATGTACACACAGAAAAATCTTTAAAAAACAAAAGAAAAAAAAGACAATGTGATACTAGATTGTGTATTTTGGGGTAGACAACCACTTGGTAAGGGAGTAAGTGCCTTCATTGTTGGTGCTCCCTGCTTTGCACCAGCACCTTGTGAAGAATAGTAGTGGGTGAGTAGCCTAGAGCAGGCCCAGGGCAGGGCTGCTGAACTCACAGTAGCAGGAATTCACACACCTCCTACTGTGGCAGGACTGTTTAAGGGTCTTTTTCTTCTTGCTTTTCTACTTTCCCTGGCAATCTCATAATATTAGCACTCAAATTTATTATTTTGTTTGCCTAATCAAAAGCAGACAGTGGTTCATCACATGATGGAATAGAGTCCTTCACGTGGTATTACCTACTGAAGTACAGTCTAACCTGTCAGACTAGTCCACTGCACTTGTCTTGTTTGGTTTTGCACAGTGCCTCTTTGTTGATGGCTCCCTATCTGCTCTTCCTCTTTGAGGCCTGCCCAGTTCAAACAGGTTCTGTTGTATTGATTTTAATAGGGGATTTCTGCCCTACTCTATCCAGTTTAGCTCCTGTGTAAACAACACAGAGACATCCGATTTTATTAACAAGCTGCTCGTACTGTGCTGGGCAGGCTCTGAGCTATTCTAACCCAACTAGTCTGTTAATAACCAGATAAATGTCCTGTTATTTGCTGAGTCTTGCCCTGTTCCATGTGTGTCCTCAGGACAATCTTTTCTTGGTCCTCATGGTCCATCCTGTCTCATGGAGATCTCCTCCTTTTCCTCTCCTTTGTCCTCTGTTCTTGTGGTCTCTGCCTGGGATTCCCTGACTCGATCTGAGTTTCTGTCCTCTTCTCTCTCCTGCCCAGTTACAGGCTCTAGCTTTTTATCAGGTACTATTAGAGAACATTCTTTACAGAACATTGGTCAATACAATGCCCATGTCCAGACTGGGGTACAGAACTTAGTATCTGAATACACAGCACATAAAACAAACCCCAACATCTCTCTTTTTTAAGTTCAATAAAAGTCTCTTTCTCTTCTAAACTATATAAAATAAGGACAATTATGAAAAACTATTATGTAAGATTTACATTGACAGTGTCTAGTCCATTTGTGTATATCAATTTAGGAGAAAGCACTCTATTATCTATTCTATTTTGGTGAGTTCAGAGTTTTGTACCTAGATCATTTTCTATCATAACTTGTATTACAAACCTAAAATCATCTTATACTTAAATATATTTTCTCAAATCCTAAACAAGTTAAGCTTTTATTGTAAGACTATAACTATGTAATCTCAGCCCCATCAGACACTTGAGAAGGAATAAATAGTACCTGAATATACAGGAAGTGCTGAGCAAATACCTTCTAAAACTATAGAAATGTCAGAGATAATTGGCTTCCTAAATAGTCTCCCCCAAAATTTCTTTATAACATTGGAGCATCCATCTTCAGCCTTTTGACCCAGAGTATCTGAGACTTTTTTTGTGAAGCAGGAATTAGAAAGGGCTTGCCTACCTTGTCTTGGCAAAGGTTGTCAGTTGACTTTCCTGCATCTTGGTGTTTTTTGGGGGCCAGGGAGTCCATTTTGGACATCAAACTGTCAGCAGTTGAAATAAGGATAATTTCTTGTCCAATGACTAGCTTGCCACTTTTTTTTTTCTTCGAGATAGGGTGTCTCTGTGTAGCCCTGGCTGTCTTGGAACTCATTCTGTAGACCAGGCTGGCCTCAAACTCAGAAATCAGCCTGCCTTTGCCTCCCAAGTGCTGGGATTAAAGACATGTGCCACCACTGCCCAGCCGGCTTGCTACTTTTGAAGCAAATTCCATATGGAGGTTCTTCAGTGCTCAACATCTTCTTTGAAGTAGAATTGAGGTACTGCCAGGAGCTGACATGTCCATTATCAAAAAAGGCCATATTCTGTGGATCTCTGAGATTTTTGAAGACTGACTATCTATCTATCTATCTATCTATCTATCTATCTATCTATCTATCTATCTATCTATCGTATATCTGAATAGGCAAACATTGCTTATTTTTAGATATTTACTATATGTTCAACAGAGGGAATATATTTCTATAATAAACTAGACTAGTATCTGACATGACCATTAAGTTTAGTCAATAATACAAGTTAATAGTTAACTTCTTAATTATCCTAAACAGTTTATAATAGCAGCTTTTAAAGGATCAGAATGTAACATTGCATTTTAAACAATTTTAGGTATAATAACTTAAAAGGAGTTGAAACATAGTATGTTTCAACCAAATATAATCTAAATTTCTATCAATCTGTTCTAATCTTCTGGCTCCTTCTCATTCTCTGGCTTGTCTGTCTTTACTTGTGCTCACTTGTTTTCTCGTCAGCCTATCTCTATAAAACTGCCTCCTTCTCTCTCTGCACCTCAAGTGGCTTCCCTTTCCTCTCCTTTCTCATGAGAGTTGGGCATATTCTATTCTGTCAAATCTTTCTCTGATTCATCACTTTACCACTCAAGTAGACACCACTTTCAAACATGGGTGCTTTCTTCTACCAACTAACTTTATCTTCATTGTTTGGGATTAAAGATGTGTACTAAGGACATGCCTGTATTATAGCCAGAGGGATTAAAGATGTGTGCTAGGATCTAAGCCATATCACTACTAGAAACAGGTTTTTTCAGTAAATAATGTGGTCTCTGCGTTCATAGTGTAATCAAATATTCTGTAACACTTCTCTGATCAAAATTCAAAGCAACATAAGTCTATGGTTATAAACAGAATTATTTAGAAATCTGACAGATTTATGACAGAATAACTATGTCATAAAGCACTAACAGTAGCTTTTGACCAGGTTTATAGTATCAGGCGTGAAATCCCTCCTGTGGTACAGGTTTCATATCCAGTCAGAAAACAGCAGGTCGCCCTATTGAACATTATGGCATAATAGCACCACTTGGCTCATTTTGCCAGGTTAGTATTATAACATATAGGGCCCATTACCAGTTGAGACTTGATGCCTTTTTCTCCCTCTAGTAGTTCCAATAATAATTTCTAGCACTATGTAAGTCATCCAGAAGGGAGAGAATTTCCTAGTCAGTTTGAATTCTCTTATGTCCTGCGTCCAAGTGAGTGGTATCTTCAGCAATAGGGTCCTACTATCTTGTTATGGTAGGCAACCCAGAGCAATGACAATACCCTGTGCTGTTTTGGACCATTCTTGACAAGTAACTCATAGGGAGGAATTCCTTGATCTGGCACTGTTTATATGAGACAGGGTTTCACTGTAGCCCTGTCTGGCTTGGAACTCGCAGTGTAGATTAGGCTGGCTTTAAATTCAGAGATGCTCATGTCTCTGCCTTCCAAGTTCTGAGGTCAAAGGCAAGCAATATCACACCTAGACATAGGGATAATCTCCTTTGTACAGTGTGGAAGCATCATCTGCCGATAAAAATCTCTCTGGTAGAGAGATTGGAACTCTGGGAGATAGTCAGAGGCAAGAGATTCACCCCAGACTTGGAGGATGTCAGATGTTTGAAACTGAGGAGAGGTATCTAGCCATGTGGCAGACATAGAATAGTTTAAGTAGGTTAAATAAGTCATAAACTATTACCTTGAAGCAACTCAGAGTTACCAAGAAGGAGGTAACTTCCGGTGAGATGTTATTGAAATCAGAATGGCCTGTGGGCTCTTATCTGTAGCGCATTGTCTTGATTGCAAATTGATGGAAGAGGACCCAGAAAGCCCTTCCAGCTCCCTGGAGAGAGAGAGAGAAGAGAGAGAGAGAGAGAGAGAGAGAGAGAGAGAGAGAGAGAGAGAGAGAGAGAGTGTGTGTGTGTGTGTGTGGTTATCTTTAAGCAGTTGGTCTTAAGCTATATAAGAAAGCTAGGTTAGCAAGAGCTTAGGAGCCACCATGCAGCATTCCTCTATGGTTTCTACTATACTTCCAACTGTGATTGAGTTTCTTGGTGAGATGTAATGTTGCATGGGCTAGCAAGCAGGCCTGCTTTCAAGTTTCTGCTTTAATTCTTGCCCTAACTCGCCTCAGTGATGAACTGTGACTTGGAAGTGTTGTAAGCCATATAAATCCTTTATAAATAAAATACTAGTCAGAGTTGTTTTTTGTTTTTAATCACAGTAACAGAAGGGAAACTAGAACACTCAATTAGATTATAATTCCCAATATTTTCCCCTCCCTGAACCTCTATTCTACTTCTATGAAGTTACTTATTCTGGGTAGAAGTGAAACCATATATTTCTTTTCAAAAGCAATATTATTTATTATTATCATGTGCAAAGCACTACAGCTTGCATGTGTAGGTCAGAGGACAATTATAATGGAGTTAGTTCTTTTTTTTTATTTCTTTTTATTTATTTATTTTTTTATTTTCTAAGTTTTTTTATTGAGTTAGTTCTTTTCTACCTCGTTTACTTGGATTAACTCAGGTCACTAAGTTGCTCAGTAAGCGTCTTTACCCAGAGAGCCATCTCCTCTTTTCCAATTGTTTTGTAACTTGCTTGTTTCACTTAGCATAATCCTTTTGATATGTAATAACATCATATCATTTTTTTAAGACTGAATGATACTTAATGTACTTGTCTCATTTTATTTAGATTTTTTTGACGTTTTACTATTAGGAATAATGTTGCTAAGCTCATATCTCTTCAAGTCTTGACTTTTACTTCTTTTGGGAGAATATCTAGACATGAAACTGGGGGGGTTTATATTTATCTTTACAAGGAACCATTATCCATTTTCCACAGTGCTTATATCATTTTACCTTTCCAGCAGTAATAAGATTACAGTTTCTCCTGCTCCCTGTTTAGTCTTTCTTTCTATCTTTTAACAATGGTGGACACATTGAGTATGAAGTGATATCCCATAGTGGTATTGGTTTACATTTTCCTGATGACTAGAAATGATCAGGCTTTCTTGTTCTTATTAGTTGTTTGTTATCTTTAGAGAAATGTCTGTTCAAATCTTTTGCCCATCTAGTATCTGGTAGAGTTGTACAGATGTCATTGAGTCACTTCTTTAAACCATACCCAGTGGCTTTGTGTGTTCTTTCTTTTAAGGTGTTTAATGTTAATGCACCTCTGCCTTCACGGAAAGAACCAGAAATGAAAGAATCTCCTTATTCATCTGGCTACAATCAAAATTTTACTTCATCAAGTACACAGACAGTATCCCAGTGCCAGCTCCCAGCTGTACACATAGAACAGACAACCCAACCTCCAGAGACTGGTAAGACCTCTGCGTATATTTTTTTATAAGTACTACATGCCAACTTGGTGGAGTACCCTCTGTAGCCCTTCTGAAGACTTGGACAGTAGCTTTTAAAGTCAACAGTTTGTAGTGCTCTTATAGCTGTAAGCTAACGCTGGTCGTAAGAAGTACTTGATGTCTTTTCCTCTGTTTAGTTAAGTATACCTCTAGCGGTGAATTAAACCACTTTGGCTCCTGGAGGGTCTCATGTGCGTATGTGCTGAACCCTCCCAAGAGCTCTGTGGATTCTCGAATGAAAGATTACACACACTCCAGCTAATTTTTTATATGCCTTGACTAGCTCAAGGGCTGGGTACTTCTAAACCTCCCCAAGGCTAGCACACATTTCCCTCCTGTATTCCTAGCTTAAAATCTTTTAAAATCTTTATTTCATCTCTGCTACCCTGTTGTCTTCTGGGAAGCCCCCCCATAGGACCACATCTCCATTGTTGGATGTTTTCTCTCCTGTATCTCTTAAATCTGATCCCTCTGCCTCCAAGTCATGGCATTTCCCTTCTTCCTCCCTCTCTTCTGGTCCCCTGCCCGTGCAATTTCAAAATCCTGCCCAGCCATTGGCTGCACGACAGTTCTTAATTATCTATCGAAGGCAGCTGGGGACAGGGACCCTCAGGTCTGGAAGTGTGGTTTTTGGGAGCCAAAATAAGACAAAGCATTAGAACCAATTCCCAACATTTACCTACTAATTTAGCTTTTGAGGTTTTTTTTGTTTGTTTGTCTTATTTTTGTTGTTTTTCAAGACAGGGTTTCTCTGTGTAGCCCTGGGTATCCTGGACCTTGCTTTGTTGACCAGGCTGGGTTTGAACTCAGAAATCTCCTTGCTTTTGTCTCCCAATTGCTGGGATTTAAGTTGTGTGCCATGTGCCTGGCCCTTGGCCTTTTTTTTTAAAGAAACCTTTTCTTTTTTCTTTTTTTTTTTAAGATTTATTGGTGGTGGGGGCTGGGGTTCTCTGAAAGATCAGGAACTACCCTTAACTGTTGAACCATCTCTTTAGTCCCCTAATTTGAACTGTGAAGAGGTAGAACTTGAGTGGCTGCTTTAATCTTGTTGGCTCTTGATTTTAAGTTTGGTTGCTTTGGTTATCTACAAAGGTATCTAGAGGTTAGGGCCTCTAGATGCTCTGGTGAAGACTGTGAAACTATTGTTTTACATTGTGCTACCCTCTAAGCACAGATGATGGGTTTTATAGAAAATAAAAACTAACTCGAGGAGATAAATGCTATTGTACTGTTAGCTCATAGACTGTTTTAATCTTTTAAAGCCGTTTTGAATGCTGAAAGCATAGGTAACTTTTAAATTGTTTTTTGTTTATTTATTACCTTCCTTCTTAATACAGGAGAACTGGTAGGTTTGTAGTGTTGGTATTGAAGCCCTTAACGTGCTGAGCAAATGAGTTGTGCCTCTGGGTGCTTTTTCCTTTAGTGTGAGAGGTGAAGCAGAGAGCAGAGATCCCAGAGCTTGCTGTGAGGCACTCCTGATGTTTCCATGTTGCTGAAACAGAGGCACTTTACCTAACAGACTCTGTAGTCATAGACTTTCTCAATTTTGAATTCTAGTAAGATTGTAATTCATCGCCCGGGGATGTAGTTCTGCTATAAAAAGTTTGTCTAACATGCAAGTCCCAGGTTTTATCTTGAAAACTGGCATCAACCAGGCGTGATGGAAGATACCTACAATCCTAGAACTTGGGAGTTGGAGACAAGAAGAAAAGAAGGTCATGATTATCCTTGGCTATATAACAAGCTCAAGACCAGCCTCTGCCCCCCCCCCCCCACTCCCTACCCACTCCCCATAAAAATTAGGATTTTCTTTTACTCCTTGATCTGGAATATTTAGCTTGAGATGTGTTACTTCATAGCCCTAGTGCATCAGGAACTTGTAGTGTAGATCAGTATGGTCTCAAAGCCAGAGAGATTCACCTGTCTCTGTCTCCAAGTACTGATATTAAAGGCATACATCATCATACCTGGCATCATTATTAACATTGTTACACCTTGTAAAGGTAGGGGCTTTTCTAGGCCCATTCTTGCTCTGAATAACGTTATGGAAACCTCTATTTATTTATTATAAGCTTTAGGCATAGTAGCTGGGCGTGTTCTAGGCTATTCTAACCCAACAATGCTGGCCTGGCCTACTTAACAGCCACATGGCCTGTTACCTGCCATCTTAGTCTTGCCTGGCACCTCCTTCTTCGTTCACCTTTCAGTGATGACTCCCCTGGTCCCCGCCTGAAACCCTCTCTCTGGGACTGGAGTTTTCCTCTCTTGCCTAGCAATAGACTGCTTAGCCCTTTATTTGGCTAATCAGACGATGGTGAAGAACAATGTTTTATAAAATATTGAGTCAGGAGACGGTTCAAAATAATGACAATACCAAAGAAGGGACTGCCACAAGATCCCTGGGTACAGAAATCAGCATTTGAGTACACAGTGCACAAAAGCATCCTCCCACATGTACAAAATCACATCTGAATTGTGCATTCATCACCCTGTCCCACACTGGCTGTAACTCTATATCTGCTTACCACTAACTCCTTTTCATTTCCTACTGACCCCTGGAATCAACCATTCTATTTTATGAGTTTGAATTTGACTACCCTGCCTACCTCATGTAAGTTGGCATCATACTTGTTCTGTTTTAACTTATTCAATATAACCCCTGTAAAGCTTATTTATACTGTGACATGTGCCAGATTTTCCCCCTTATAACCGAGTAATATTCTGTTTCTCATATATGCTCATATATTATAAGCATGTTTTTAAAGGGAAAAATGTATTAGAGGTTTTGATATATATTTTAAATATAATATATCAATATATTTTTATATATATTGACAACATGGGGCCTTTGTTACCATTTAATTCTTGGACTCTAAATTGTTTTCTCTTAAACTGCAGGTTACCATTCTGATGGAACTGTTCAAGTAAGCAATGGCAGCCTCGCCTTTTACCCAGCACCCACGAGTATGTTTCCCAGACCTGCTCAGCCATTTATCAGTAGTCGGGGGGCTCTGAGAGGATGTTCACGTGGAGGGAGGTTACTAATGAATCCCTATCGGTCTCCTGGTGGCTACAAAGGTATGCTTTGAGTCTAGTGTACTGAATTATTTTAATCTATATATTCACCTGATTGAAATTTGACTTTTCTCTTGTTCTTTTGTCATTCCCATTTATAATTGTCTATTTGTAGATGAAATATTTTTTATTTAGGCTCTTAAGCATTGAGTTATCCAGTACTTTAATAAACTTATTCTCTGCACAGACCTAACTTGCTGTCTGCAAAGAAGATTAATCCTGTGATTTACTAAAGAAGGGAGGTTGATCAGCCTAGTTTTCATGGAGGATTTTGATTTTTCTTTTACTGATTGATTTAACTCTTAAAATGTGTCCTAATTAGACAAAGTTCATTTGCAGGTTACTTTCAAACTATACTGCAGATAACAAGAGAATTTGAGTCCATATAGTGGACTACTAAGATTTAGTTATGGTTCTAAGTATTGTAGTGGCAGCTTGATATTAGCAAAAGTACTTGATGCTGAGGTTTTAAGTACCTAAGTATATTAGCCCCATGTTTACCTAACCACAACTTGTGTTTCAACAGTATTAGAAGTCAGGAGAAAATACTGGGTATGGTGGTGCATGCTTTTAATCCAGCATGTGGAAGGAAGAGGCATATGGATTTCTGAGTGTGAGTCCAGCCTAGTCTATAGAATGAGTTCTAGGACAGCCAGGATTACACAGAAAAACCATGTCTAGAAAAACTAAGATAAATAAGTAAGTAAATAAATAGCCAGCCGAATTATGTGTATTTTGCTGTAGAAACATTTTAGTATGTCTTTACTTACAGACACACATCTCTTTTGCTCTGGTGCATGGTGCCAGCAAGATGGGCAAATATTATGGTCTCTGTACTACCCAGAAGCTCCACAGCATCTGACAGGACTAGAAGTGGTGTGAAAAAAATACAAGAGATTCAAGCCCACTTGGGCACAGCCTTAGGGGCTGATCCTTTTGGAGGTGCTTCTCATGCAAAGAGAATTGTACTGGAAAAAGCAGGAGTTAGAGCCAAACAGCCAAATTTTGCTATTAGAAGGTATGTCAGGATGCAGCTCAGCAAGATTGGCAAGATGACCACAGCATTTGTGCCCACTGATGGCTGCTTGAACTTCATTGAGGAATATGTTGAGGTTCTGGTTGTTGGATTTAGTCAAAAAGGTCATGCTGTAGGTGATAGTCTTGGAGTCTACTTTAAGTTGTTAAAGTAGCCAGTGTTTCTCCATTGGCCCTGTACAAAGGCAAGAAGGAAGGACTAAAACTATAAATTTTGACAATGGAAAACAGAGTAATAAAATTTCATATTCTGATAAAAAAAAAACAAAAAAAAAACCCCCATATATCTAATGGCAACATTATAAGATCTGTCTAAATTTTTTCTCTCCAGTTTAACTTTTAAAGCCACAGAGTTTATTGAGCTTCATTTCCTATCATTTTATGTATGTTGTTTATTAATTCATTAGGTTTCGATAGTTACAGAGGACTTCCTTCAGCTTCAAGTGGGAATTACAGCCAACTGCATCTGCAAGCTAGAGAATATCCTGGTACAACTTACTCTCAAAGGGTAAGTAGGAATAGCTGTTGCTCTTACATTTTGGAATAGTTTTGGGTGTTCGACATGAACATTTTTCCTACCAAGTGAGGATGGAATTTGAAAGAACTTTAATCATAAGCTCATTTGCTCTTCCACTTCGTAGGAAAAGGGTTAAGAGATTAGATTTCTTCTTTGTAGTCACACAGCAAGTAAATGGGATAAAAATTGGACTGCAAAAGTTTTTTTCAAACTCCCAAGGTTGTGTATCTTATAGTGTTACTAAATTGCCTTCAACTTAACTTAGTCGTTATATATAGCTGAGTTCATCTTTACAAGTTTATCTGTTTTGTTTATTTGGATTTGACCACTCAGCAAATTTTCTTCCTTATATCCGACAAGACTGATAGGGGTTTATACATCTCATTTTAGCAAACTTTGTAAACTTTCTACTATGGTCATATTTAGATGAACATACCACACCAGAACTTTTCTTTTAGAACTTTGTTATTTACTGTGTGTGTGTGTGTGTGTGTGTGTAGATAACATGGTATATGTATAGAGGTTAGAGGAAAATTTGTAGGCATGGATTATCTCTGTCATGTGGATTCTGGGGATTCAGTCAGGCTTGGTGACAACTGTCTTCATCTACTAAGACCTCTCTCTGTCCCTAGTCTTTACATTGATTTGCAGTCTGGGTCATATTGAAGAATTCATGCGCTTTTAGTGCTTTACTGTGCCCTTTATAATCAGATGAATGACAGAGGCCATTGTCCGCTTCCATGATTATTCAGCACTGTACTTGTTACATGGTGTTCCCTAGATGCTAATTAATTAATCTGTATTTTTAGTTTTCATGCAAAATTAAAATATTCATGTATTCATTTCAGGATAATTTCCAGCAGTGTTATAACAGGCCAGGGACATCTAGTGGTCTTCAGTCAAATTCAGGTAAGGGTACTTATCTGCATAGATTTACCTAAAGCATGTTTTTACTTCACTATATCCTCTACCAACTTCTCTCTGAAGCACAATGCTTTCACCATTTATCTGCTGAAGTTTTCAATTTGCTAACCAAAATTGAAATTCAGTGCTAACCCGCATGGAATGAGGCAATAGACCATTAGAAGGGTATTAACACTGTCAGTCTACTTGTATATGTTTTCTAAAAAGTGTTTTTTTCTTTACGTGAACGTAATTTAACCTTTGACACAATTTCCTATGCTAACTTTAGGTTGAGTCTGATGATCCAGAATGATGGCTTTAAAAAATGTTTTTTAAAAGATTTATTCTTTTTTTTTTTTTAAATGTGTGTTTTACCTGCATGTATGTATGTGCACCATGTGCATGCTCAGTGGTGCCTTTGGAGGTCAGAAGGAATTGGATCCCCTGGAAATGGAGTTACAGATGGTTGTGGCCCACCATGTGGGTGCTGGAAACTGAACCCAGGTACTCTGCAAGAGCATCAATTGCTCTCAACCATTGGACCACCTCTCTTGTCCCCGGAATGATGGCTTTTTAAAATGAATGGTGCTAGCGTTAGTGCAATGATAGATTTAAATAAGCAGCAGTTAAAACATAGGGCAGTGTACTTACATTTGTTAAAATGAGAAGAGACCATTAAATGATTCAGTGTAATTGAAAAAGAATTACTAAAAAGAGAAATTTCAAAGGAAAACAGCCTTTCTACTTTGAGAAAATGGTCTTCATCATATTGAGCAGTGTCTTTTACACAGCACCTAAAACATAATTATTTCAGATCTGTGGAGAAGGTTGTGTTGGGTAAAGTGCTTACTATGCAGTATGAAGACCTGAGTTGAGATTCCTGGCATAAATGTAAAAAGCTGGTCTGTGGCAGTTGTCTGTAACCCAAGTGGTAGGATTATAGATCTCAGAGGCTTGCTAGGACATTCTATCGGGCTATCAATGAGCTCCAGGGGTAGTGAGAGACTCTGTCTCAAAAAATAAGGTATTTAGGGACTGAGGAAGATATCTGATACAAACTTATGCATACATATGTGCACCCATACCTACATGTTCACACACACACACATACACACACACACACAAATTTATAATATAAGTTTTCCAACCAAGCATTTATCTTGGGGCTTAGTCCTCCTTTCAGAACTTCTCTGAATGGCTAGTGGTTGGTACTTCTATGTCTTTTTAGCTATGAGCCCTTTTATATTACTTACTTTGAGTAGAAGATTAGTCACAGAAAAAGTAGCTGAATGAGAATTATGGAAGTAAGATAAGTAAAAAATGTCCAAATCTGGTTTTAGTTTTTCTGATATTGATGCGTTTTGGTAAGTTACTCAATTTTGGGAGGGCAGTGCATTTTCTTGACCTTTAAAAAATAGAAAGCAGTCAACACAAGATTACCTAGGACCTTCTGACTACATTTTTGTTGCTTTTTTTTTTTTTTGAATCTTGTGTTTCAGTAGCTAATATTAAATGTCCTGTCAAAGATAAAGGCCTCACTGAAAAAACTCACTGTTATTAATGAACAACAGGGTGGAGCGACTCCTCTCAGGTGAGCAGCCCAGAAAGAGACAGCGAGACTTTTAACAGTGGAGACTCTGGGCTAGGAGACTCTCGGAGCATGACCCCAGTGGATGTGCCAGTGACAAACCCAGCAGCCGCCATCCTGCCAGTACACATCTATCCCCTGCCTCAGCAAATGCGAGTTGCCTTCTCAGCTGCCAGAACATCCAATCTGGCTCCTGGAACTTTAGACCAACCTATTGTATTTGATCTTCTCCTGAACAACTTGGGAGAGACGTTTGATCTTCAGCTTGGTAGATTCAATTGCCCAGTGAATGGCACTTATGTTTTCATTTTTCACATGCTAAAGCTGGCTGTGAATGTACCACTGTATGTCAACCTCATGAAGAATGAAGAGGTCTTGGTGTCAGCCTATGCCAATGATGGTGCTCCAGACCATGAGACAGCAAGCAACCATGCCATTCTCCAGCTCCTCCAGGGAGACCAGATATGGTTGCGCTTACACAGGGGAGCGATTTATGGAAGTAGCTGGAAATACTCTACATTTTCAGGCTATCTTCTTTATCAAGATTGAAATTCAGTTCAGAGTAAAAGAATGAAGTTCTCACTAGTGGATCTAAGGAAAATTAGTCCTTGCCCTAGTGATGGACTGGTTGGGGAAAATATTTTTGTTCCTAGAGAAAGAAGGAGGTCCTTACTTTTTTGTTTTACTTTTATGTGAAGACTTTGAAGCAGAATGATAATTAGCACTAATCTGGCACTTTATAAATTGTGATGTAGCCTTGATAGTCACACAGCAAATGTGTATTGTTTGCACTTAACCCTGAACTGTGTTAATAGTCAGCTTACTGAACTGAATGCCTCAACTTCAGACCATTTACCATGCCTCATTGTGCCTCAATAAAGAATTTAAACTGCACCTCCAGTTGTTTCTGTTTGCATAAACATTTGATAGAGAGTTAAGAAATTATCACTGACAACTCTGGAATTAATGGGTTCATGGTGTTAGTTTAAAAGAAGACCTTTATATTGTCTAGGTGCTTCTAAGGTCACTTTTCTCTGATATGTACCTATCTCATTAAAAGATGGTTGTAGCTGGGCAATGGTGGTGCAAACCTTTAGTCTCAGTACTTGGGAGGCAGAGGCAGATGGATCTCTGAGTTAGAGGCCAGTCTGGTCTACAGATCAAGTTCTAGGACAGCTAAGGCTACACAGAGAAACCCTGTTTAAGAAAACAAAAAACCAACCAACCAAATACACAAACAAGATAGATCTTTTCTACTGGCTGAACTGTCTATTCTCCTGGAACATATTATAACTTCCTTGCCATAGGGCATATTCTCCATTTAGCTACATTTTGTTGTTTGCTGTGTGCATTAAAACAAGGCATAGTAAGAAATGCACATATGTACTGTGCTTAGTAAAATGCTAGGTTTACTTGTATAAAGTGCTGAGTAATCAAAAAGTTTAAGGTTGGTTTTTTGTTTTTTGGTCTACATCTTGCCTCTGCTATTCCTAATTAACCTTGGGCTTGCTATTTTACTTCTAGGATCGAGCTCTCTTTCCTCCTTTCTTCCCTCCCTCTTGTTTCTAAAGACTATCTTCCCATATGTATATAGGATCAGTGTAATGGTGCAGTTGTGAAATT
Source organism: Tokudaia tokunoshimensis (assembly GCA_036184795.1). NCBI lineage: Eukaryota > Metazoa > Chordata > Mammalia > Rodentia > Muridae > Tokudaia > Tokudaia tokunoshimensis. Next base: position 167,313,933 of record BTHU01000002.1, on the reverse strand, counting down.
TTACTAAGGATATATCTAAACACTTAACAGTTCCTGGAACATAAAGATTATGTGCTATAGTTTTCTTTTTTTCATATTTTATAGTTTGAATGTAAATCTCTTAGTTATTAAATATTTTATTTCTCAGTTTCTGTAAGGAGTTATTGTCAGTAGTACTTTGTTACAATATTTAGAAATATGTGAAGGTCTGGAGAAAACATTGCTTATCAATTGATGCATCTCATCTGCCAAGGCAGAAAATTGTTTTGATTTTTGATTTTCAAGTCCAGAACACAAAGTACATAGAGAAGGCACTGATACTATTAAATAAATGACTGACAGCAGATCAGTGCTCAGAAGCAGCTAGTTTATCAGGTCCACGAGGTCTTTCTCAAGCCTTTAGTTTATTTAGTCTTCCTCATCACCATACGATCAACATGTTTACAATATTGTTGGCAACTCTGTTCTCTCCAGTTAAGTCCAATTAACAATAGAGTTGCTGACTAGTTTATCCCCTAGATGTCTGGAACTTCCTATGTATACCAAGTTGTCCTAGAACTTAACAGAGATCTGCCTGTCTCTGTCTTTAATCAGGAAGTTTGTCACATTCTTTTGGGAAAGTCTGCTCAGGGATTCTGGTTACTTGTGCTATTTTAAGGGATATTGCCTCTGACATTTATTACTATAGTACTAAAGTTCTTAAATTTACAAGCCACGGCTCTCACCAGGCACCATGATGCAGAGTCCTGCTGAGATGGGCCCTTTTAGAATAGAGGTGCTCAAGCATTAGCTAAATAACACTAAATAACACAGATTACTTAATATGGTTTTAAATGTGCTCTAGTAAACTTGTAAGATTTATTTGTTATTTTAAATTAGATGAGATCAAATGCATTCTGGATGTTGTAGCCATTGACTGTTGTGTTTTGAGACAGGGTCTCATATATTCTAGGCTGGCCTCAAACTTGCTCTATATCTGAGACTGGTGCTGGACTCATGATCCTTGTATTACTACCACTTCCAGTGCAGGTATTATAGATTTGCACTATCATGCCTGGCTCTAGGTAGTTTTCAGGTCTGGGATATTAGCTTTCATTTTCTCTATACCATATGAACCACTAACAGATTAGTAAACTGTTCTCAGACAGGGTAGACAGTTGTGTGATATTTTGTTTGGATGGCTAAGGTGTTAAATACTTAAAAAGGCCATAGTGGCAGTGCCTACATAAACATTACTTTGGTATTTCAAACTGTAAGCATGCCAGTTATTCTTACTCTGAGCCATAACCTCTAGCAGGGCCATCCATGAGACATCCCTTGGATATAGAGCTGACATTTTATGACTACCTCTTTATTCCTTTCTCTTCCCATGTCAGCTTTTGTGAATGGGGATGTAGGTTTTCCAGTTACTCATGGAAGTCTCTAGTTGAAGAAACTATCATAACACTCAGCTGGCACGTGCAAAAGCAGCCTCCATAACCCAGTCCAGTTTGCCTTAGATAGTGACTTCCCAAATGCCTTCAAAGCTAGAATTTTACAATCATTCTTGTCTTCTATAGTTAACTTTTTATACCTACCTAACCACACAATTCTTTTGATTATACTCATGAGATGTTGCATGCTTTTCTCACCCATGTTCCTATTTTGGCCATCCTGCTTCAGACTTCTATCACTATTGTGTTCATTTATTTTCTTCCCTCAGTACTCAGATTGACACAGCCTCACAATGTATGTTGCATAAACAAAGACAGAATAAGGTAGCTTTCAGTTAAACAGATAGCATTTTTTAAATTTTATTATTTTTTTTTATTTTTTTAAGTTTTTTTATTTACATTCAAAATAATTTCCCCTTTCCCATTTCCTCCCTCCCCAAAAGTCCCATAAGCCCCCTTCCCTCCCTCTTTTCCCCATTCAACCCCCTCTCGCTTCTCTGTCCTGGCATTCCCCTACATTTAGTCTTTCCAGGACCAGGGGAGCATTTATAACAGTTAACACTGGGCATTCCTATGTTTCTCTCATTAAGTCCTCATAACAGCTCTTAGACAGGATAGTCAAGCCAACAAAGTGAGGGCATTTTTAAATGTAGATATTCTTGTATGCAAAGTAATATAAAAATAGGGATGCATAATGAGCTATAGGTAAGTTAAATTATAGTTTAAGGCAAGTCATTTAAAGTGTGATGACATTTTGAGAGCAAATTTGAGCTTACAGTTTTATCCTGACTTCTCCTGTTGTCTTTAGTTTAATAACATTATCTTTAATGAATATTCTAATTTGATTTCTATTGCTGTAACAAAACTTCTGAGCAATAGCAACTTGGGGAGGAAAGGGTTTATTTTATCTTACAACTCCAGGTCACAGTCCATCATGAAGTAAGGGTAGGAACTTAAGATTTAATCAAGAAAATCTTCACAGATTTGCTTGTAGGCCAGACTGATAGATGCATTTGAGGTTTTCTCTTTCCAGATGAACCTAGCTTGAGTTAAGTTGATAAAGGGCTAACCTTAGCGCATTGAGTGTGCCCCAAAGATAGGAAAATTTTCATGGGAAAATTGGCTTAAAATTATGTATTTTAAATTATTTATTTAGAGACAATTATAAGATCACATGTAGTTGTAGGAAAAAAGATGGATTCCATAAAATCTTATCTAGTTTCCTTTGACAATAACATGTTATGAAACTATAGTCCAATACCACAGTCAGGATGCCAACACTGATAAGACATAAATGATAAATTACCACAGAACCCTCAGGTTATATTTCGATATCTCTACCCACTTCCCCTTATGTTCTTTCCAGTTTTAATCCTTTGATCTTTGAATAGTTTTTCAGGGATTATATATAGACAATCCACACCAGTTTAAGGTTGGCATTCTCCTTGTAGTCCTCTGTACATCTGTTCAGGTTGATGCATGTTTCATTATGTCTTAGTTCCTTTCTGTTTCTATAATAAAATACTCTTGACAAAAGCAACTTGGAGGGGGAAGGGTTTATTTGAGCTCACAATTCCAAGTTACAGTCCATACTGCAGGGAAGTCAGCAATAGGAACTTGAAATGTCTAGTCACATCACATCCATTATAAAGAAGCAGAGAGGAAGGATTCATGCATTGTGCTTAGCTTGCTTTCTCTACTTACACATGTCTGCTGGCCAATCCCTCCTCTCAGTCTTCTCCCAGCACTGGAACTTCTGTCCTCCACTTCCTGCCCAGCTATTTGGCTGTCAGGTCTTTATTACAGCCAATCAGATACAATTCTAGATTGCCTTAGACAGGTGAGGAAGAATGAGTATTTACAAAATAGGAGACAGGTGATGGGCCTGAATAGAATAGAATAGAAATAATACCAAGATCCTGCCAGCATTTAGCTCTCTGCTGGTATAAAATTAACCAATATACAGAGACATACCTTCACGCAATGGTACCCCAGCACCCAGTGAAGAACAATTGCATTGTTTTCAGGTTTAGACTGTAAGAAATACAGTTATACCCATGTGTAGAGAGAATTTCTTGTAAGCACCACTTGTCAATAAGTCAATGGCCAATGAGCTGAGGCAGGAAATGGGAGGTGTGACAGTGGTAGGAAGAGAGAAGATTCTGGGGAATAGTGAGAGTATAAAAGAGATTCAAGAGAGCCATGGGAAATGAACCAAGGAGATGGATGTAAACCAAACAGGTAGATGAACTCAGGGTTATGCTGAGGAGATGTGACAAAAGAAGTGGGCTGGACAGAAGGAGAGGTAGACATACAATAGTTTAAATGGTTAAGTTACAAGCTGGTCAGGGAACGAGCCAAAGATTATGGCCAAGGCATTTAAAAATAATTAGTCTTGGAGTTGTCATTCTGGGAGCTGGGGCTGGGAAAGGAAAAATGGATTTAAAAATTATTTCAATAGATGGTGCCCAAAGTGGGGTGCCACCTGTAGGCTTAGATTTTTCTCTAAACCTACTTTAGGGTTCTTAAAATGCTTCAACCTTCCTTCTAACCCACCAACTAGAGGTAGGGGAAAAAGAAGGTTCGTAGGAAAAGGGGGTTGTAGACCTGTTTAGAATAGTTCTTTGGGGGCAATTCCACTCTTCATTGTCAGAATTCTAGCAGTCCAGCACAATAGCAAATGTCAAACAGGAATCAGCAGCAGCAGCTCAATCCAACAGAAACTGTAAGGCTCCATACCACAAGAAGCTCTTTGGCTCCTTTCTTTCTACGAAGCGAAGACCAGCAAAGAAGCAAACCCAGAGAAGCCCAGCGAGGTGTTTCAAGGTGTCGCAATGCAAGGGTGTCCTTTCACTGTGGGTTTCCACTTACATTCTTTTCAAACATCATATGCTGCTCAAGTGCCTGCTCCAGAAAAACATCACCTGCTCTCTCATGTTTTGTCTCAGCAAAATGTCCTCTCATAAGACAGCTTCCAGGGAATATCACGTTTGTTACACAACTTAGTTTCCAAAGAAAATTCCTGCTTCGCCCATGTATAAGTTTTTCTTTCCTCTCCTCTCCTTTTATCTCTTCTCCTTTCATCTCCTTTCCTCTCCCTTCCCTCCCCTCTTTTCTAAGACGTGTTTTCTCTGTCAGCCATGGCTGTTCTGGAACTTAATCTGTAGACTAGGCTGACCTGAAATTCACAGAGACCCACCTACCCCTTCCTCCTGAGTGCTGAAATTAAAGATGTGCACCGCCATGCCCGGCTTCATGTACAAGTTTTAATTTTTTTATTTATTTATTTTTATTTTTTAAATAGCACTCTGCTCTAGGGCAAATGTTCAGACGTGTAACTGCTAGCCCATGTGCTGGACCCATGTTTTAGTTTTTCTTGATTTTTGTTGTTTTGCTTTTTTAAAGATGCTGATAAATTATTTTCCATAGTACTTGTGTTGGTTGGCATTCTGACCACTAGTAATCACTTCTCTGTATCTTTACCAGCATTCAATGGTGCCATTGTTTTTTAATCTCCTGTCTTTATATTGAAATAACTGCTATCAAGTCTTTCCCGGTAGAGAGAATCTCTTATGTACTGTATGGTTGTATCACTTGTAAATAAAAATCCTATGACCTATCAGAAAGGGTAGAATAGAAGGTGGGATATCTAGTAGGTAGAAAGGATTCTGGGATAGAGGCAGGCAGGGATACATGCCTGGAACATGGAAGAGGTCTGAAGCACAGGAGCCGAACAAAGGTAATCAGCCACGTGGCAGAATTTAGATTAATGGATGATTAATTTATGAGTTAGTCAGGGAACAGTCACAGTTTATGGCCAAGGTGTTTGTAAATATAATTAAGTCTCAGAGTCTTATTCTGGGTGCTTGGGGCTGGGAGGAAAAACTTGCATTTAATATTCCCCCTACTCATCAATCTTCTTTAATGAGAACATTCTGGTAGACATAATAGACACTGGAACACATTTAGTTTAACTAAAGAGAATGTGGCTAAAACTTTGTCACTTGTCTGTTAGGTTGATTCTGTTCCTGTGAAAAGACACCATAACCACCACAACTCTTAAAGGAAAACACTTAATTGGGGGCTTGCTTAGAGTTTGGGAGGCTTAGTCCATTATTATCATGGTAGTGAGAATGACAGGTATGGCAAGCATGGTGCTGGGGAATAGTTGAGAGTTACATTCTTATCTGCAGGCCAGAGAGTATGAGACTGGATCTGGAATGGGCTTTTGAAATCTCAAATTTCACACACTTCCTTCAATTAGACCTTACCTCCTAATCCTTCTAATCCTATCAAGCAGTTCCACTGTCTGGTGATCAAGCATTGAAATATATGAGCCTATGGGGGCTATTCTTATTTAAACCACCAGTTAGAGTTACAGAAGTTCTGAAATAATTCAAGAAGAATGGATAGAAGAGAATAAGAAAAGAGCTGAGGATAGAATCCTAAGCAGAATCTGTGTGTGAGTTGGGAGATAGTATGGTCAAAGGGCTAGGAGTATACTTTGTAAAGTCATCTGTCTGTCTGTCTGTCTGCCACTTTTCTTTCCTTCTCTCTCCCCCTCTTTCTTTTTCTTTCTCTCTCTATCCTTCCTCCCTTTCTTTCTTTCTTTCTTTCTTTCTTTCTTTCTTTCTTTCTTTCTTTCTTTCTTTCTTCCTTCCTTCCTTCCTTCCTTCCTCTTTTCTGTCCTTCCTGCCTTTTTTCTTTTCCTTATTTCTCTTTTCTTCTCTCTCTCTCTCTCTCTCTCTTTCCTTCCTTCCTTCCTTCCTTCCTTCCTTCCTTCGACAGTCTCACTTTATAGGTCAGGCTGGCTTGAACTTGTGGCAAACCTTTTCAACCTCCTTAGTGTTGAGATTACAGGTGTGAGCATCATACCCAGCCACAGACTTAAAAAAAAAAGGTACTGGAGAGATGGCTCAATGGTTAAGGGTATGACTGCTCATCCAGAGGATCTGGGCTTAATTTCCAGCACCCACATGGTGGCTCACAGTGATCTATCCATCTATAACTCCAGTTGCAGAGGAACTGACATTTTATTCTGGCCTCTTTGGGGTACTGTGTGCACAGACATACATGTAGGCAAAATACTCATATGTGAAATAAGAAAAAAAATTAATAAACGGAATAAAGTACATAGCCATCCACTGGGAGACAGTTTAATATGAAGAATTGAAAGAAAAAAAGTCTCCTCCATTTGGTCTCTAAAGGGACCAGTATTGAGCTTTACCTGTCAGTTTCAGTAGAAACAGAGTCAGAAGTGTGGTGACACCTGCTTGCGTTGTGGATGGAAAGGAAAGAGAAATAGTGAAGAGCATTCTTTGCAACAAAAGCTAAAAAACAATTAAGAATTAGCATTTGTGGTGGTTTGAATATGCTTGGCCCGGGGAGTGGCACTATTAGGAGGTGTGGTCTTGTTGGAGGAAGTGTGTCACTGTGGGTGTGGACAATGAGATCCTCCTAGCCATGTGGGAGCTAGTCTTCTAGTGGTCTTTAGATAAAGATGTAGAATTCTCAGCTTGGCCTGCACCATGACTGCCTGGATGCTATCATGCTGCTGCCTTGATGATAATGGACTAAACCTCAGAACCAGTAAGCCAGACCCAATTAAATGCTGTCCTTATAAGAGTTGCCTAGGTCATGGTGTCTGTTCACATCAGTAAAACCCTAAGACTTCATTAGTTAAGGTTTTAAAGTTCTTCTTCCTTTTTTTTTTTTTAAAATGTCCTTAAGTTGGTGTCTAGCTGTCTTGTCCAGGTTGGTGATTATCTTACCCCAGTCTCCTATACAGCTAGAAGGACTTATAAACTGAAGTTTTTTTGGGGGGTGGTGGTGGTGGAGAAAGAGGCTGGACATCTAGGGAAAAAAAATCTTTTTTTGTTTTTTTTGTTTTTCGAGACAGGGTTTCTCTGTGTAGCCCTGGCTGTCCTGGAACTCACTTTGTAGACCAGGCTGGCCTCGAACTCAGAAATCCTCCTGCCTCTGCCTCCCAAGTGCTGGGATTAAAGGCGTGGGCCACTACTGCCCGGCTAGGGAAAAAAATCTTAACAAATTGTCAGCAAAGAACATGTAATAAATAGCCCAAATTTATTTTATTTTTATGTTAATTTTTAAAAAATATTTATTTTACAGGTATGAGTGTTTTGCTTGATTGTATAACTATGTATGTCTGGTGCCTGATGAGTTTGGAAGAGGGCATCAGATGGTATGGTGCAGGCAGTCATGGCGCAGGCAGAGCTGAGAGTTCTACATCTCTGGAACCAGTGTTATGGTTTTGAGCCAACTTGTGGGTACTGAGAATCAATTCCAGGTCCTTTTGATAAATAAGTGCTCATAACTGCTGAGTCACCTCTCCAACCCACCAAATTTATTTTAATGAAAAAAATATTCAAAATAGAGGTGGGGTTTATGGAGCCAGACTCTGGAGAAGATGGGAGCGATTCCATTCGTGATGGATGAGGTGCGGAGGTACACAGGGGAATCTGGGGATGGGTGAATAGAGCTGCCACAACTTTGCTCATTTTTGTAGAGCTTTTTAAGAAATAGTGGGGTACCTGAGAACATTCCTGAAGAATTCAGAACAGCTACTGTAGGAAGGAGAGATAGTGCTGGCTAAAGACAAGGAACAGGATTGATCACTGAGTGTGAAGAAAAAGAAGCATTACAAACAAGTGTTCTTTCCCTTAGACACACACAGTGGTGTCAATGAGCGCCATAGGTCAAAGGTAGTCTTTAGTAGTTGAGTTGGAAAGCAGGAAATGATGTGTAGTCAGGAATGAATAGTTCAAGAATAGAGGAATGAGTGAGTTGGAAAACAAGTATAAAAAATTTAAAGGGAAAGACAGAAAAATAGGTCTTAAGTAGAAAAGAGGACATTGAAGTGAGGCTCATGGCTGGAATATCAGCACTTGGCTGAAGCAGCAAGGTTGCCACATGTTTGAGACCAGCCTGGGCTATGAAGAGAGAGATCTTGTATCAAAAACACAGTGAAAAAGGTCTGTAATCATATTTTTTTTGTAACTTTCTTTAATAAGGACTCAACTTCACCTTTAGCCCACCACCCAGCAGAGATAGTGGAAGAGAAAAGTTATTAGGACATGGGGGAAGTGGACCTGTTCAACAATATTTCTTTTGGGGGCAAGCTCGATCTTCTTTCCCAGCAGTTCAGTCTTGTAGCAAACACCATATAAGACTCAGCAGCTGCAGACCAGTCCTCTAGGCAGGCAGACACCAGGCACTAACCATCAGCTTCACTCCAGTCCTCTTGGCAGGCAGATACCAGGCACGAACCATCAGCTTCACTCCAGTCCTCTAGGCAGGCAGATACCAGGCACGAACCATCAGCTTCACTCCAGTCCTCTAGGCAGGCAGATACCAGGCACTAACCATCAGCTTCACTCCAGTCCTCTTGGCAGGCAGACTCCAGGCACTAACCATCAGCTTCACTCCAGTCCTCTTGGCAGGCCGACTCCAGGCACTAACCATCAACTTCACTCCAGTCCTCTTGGCAGGCAGATACCAGGCACTAACCATCAGCTTCACTCCAGTCCTCTTGGCAGGCCGACTCCAGGCACTAACCATCAACTTCACTCCAGTCCTCTTGGCAGGCAGATACCAGGCACGAACCATCAGCTTCACTCCAGTCCTCTTGGCAGGCAGATACCAGGCACGAACCATCAGCTTCACTCCAGTCCTCTTGGCAGGCAGACTCCAGGCACTAACCATCAACTTCACTCCAGTCCTCTTGGCAGGCAGACTCCAGGCACGAACCATCAGCTTCACTCCAGTCCTCTTGGCAGGCAGATACCAGGCACGAACCATCAGCTTCACTCCAGTCCTCTAGGCAGGCAGATACCAGGCACGAACCATCAGCTTCACTCCAGTCCTCTAGGCAGGCAGATACCAGGCACGAACCAGAAGCTATAGTTCAATCCTGAAGAAACCACCAGGCTCGCCAGCTGACCTGAGGCAAGGCAGCGGAAGCAGCAAGCTGCTGCAGGAACCTCACAAGCAGTTCTTGGGGCGAGTTTCTCTCAATGGTGGTGTGACCACAGTTGACAACAAGTCTATGTAAGGTGCATGTGTGTTGTTAAAGAGACAGAGCAAACCAATGCTCATTGCTTGGCTCCCACTATCTGTGGGGTCATATTTATTCTCCTTCACCAAGCACCCTTTCATGTATTTGCTATATCAAGACATCCTTTCACCTGTGTGCCCCAGCAAATCATCATTTGGCATAACTAACTTTCCAAAGAAACTAGATGTTTCCACCTCAAAGCTCTATTAGACTTAAGATCTCATAAGTAAAGGAAATTGGGGGTGCAGGTAGGAAAGGCACTGTTTCAAGTTGAAAATGCGTTTTTCATTTTGATGGTGGTGTGCATAATGGACTGAAATGGGCATTGCTGGAAGCAGTCAATCATATAGCATGCATTTTGAGGTCCATGTGTGCGTGCAGGAGCTCCAGTCCCTGAGCCAGCAGGCCAAGATTGCAGCAGGGATGTCTCCTGGCCCCTTTCGGCCCCCTCCACCACAGGAACCACCTCACCCCCAACCCCTCATATAGTCTCATTTTCTACACTGTTCTTAAAACCCAGTTAATTGAACCAATACATCTTAATTATATGCTCCTGGGAGGATCACACCTCAGCAGCATTTGCCCACAGTCATCTTTACTGTATGTTTTTAGAAACTTCTGAGTTCACAAGCAGAAGATTTTGCTGATAGTTGTATGCTTTGCAGTTGTAGACGGAAACAGCATAACCCTTCTTGCCTTTCACAGTGAAAGTCTGGACACTTGGCACTCTTCGTCATATAGTTTCCTTGACTACTGCATTTTTGTGTTTTTACACTCCAAAGAGAAACACACACTCACATTTGATTGTCTTTCCATTAGATATTGAGTTTTCATACAAACCTGCATTGAATTTCATCTGTCACAACACGTTGTCTCTTTGAAAACATTTTAAACAAGTGTTCAAAGAACGAATGGCAGGATAAAGGGTGGCTCTCAATCACTGAAGGAAACCTCTTCTGTAGGCTACATGATTTCAGGGTCCCAGCAAGTTTGTCTTGAAACAGCTCAGTTGCAATCTGCAGAGTTCTCGAACAAAAAGTGCCACTCCGTTTAGATATGCCTAATTTGCAGCAACTGTAAGCAGATGCCAGGCCAATTAACTTTGCTTACACCGGTGGGTGGACAAGCTAGGATTTCCGTACAGTATCATGGCGGCCTTCAGCGGGAGTCTGGCGTGTGGAACAAACCAGAGCGACTTCCTGTAGAAGCACAGCTATGCAATGCTGTGCTCCTGAGACAAGCATCATGGCGTCTCTCGCGGGTGCCCGGTCAATGCAGCACGCCCCGGGAAGAGGCAGCCGTAAAGGAGTCGTCGCTTCCTCTTCCACCTCCCACCGGCTGTCGTAAAAAGTGAATGGAGAGAGAGTTGTGGGGGGGAAGGAGGGAGGACAGGGGGCGCGGAGTCAGAGTGGCGCAGCAAGTAGCTGCAGGTGGCGGTGGCAGCGGCAGGGGTTGGGGGTGAGGTGGTTCCCTGTGGCGGAGGGGGCCGAAAGGGGCCCGGAGACATCCCGGCTGCAACCCGGCCTGCTGGCTCTGGGACCGGAGCTCCCGCCCGCGGACATGGACCTCAACCGGATCATCCAGGCGCTGAAGGGCACTATCGACCCAAAGCTGAGGATTGCAGCTGAGACGGAGCTTAACCAGGTGAGCAAGGGGCTGCCCCTCTTCCTCTTTTTCCTACTCTTCTCCCTTCTCTTCCTCTCTCCTCCAACCCCAGCCTGAGACCAGGACCCCTGCGGAGCAACTGGAGCACCTGTTGGCTATCTGTCCTTTCTTGGTGCACTTGTTCAGCCCTCTTGGACAGCACAAAGAAGCTACGAAACCTTTGCTAGTGGTCTGTGGGTGTGTTTTCTTTTCCTTTAATGCGCTTACGTAGAGACGCGGTGGGAAAATTCACCAAAGCTAAGCTAGCTTTTCTCCGGACCCGCCCTTTTCAGGTGTTGCTGTTGGAAACCCTGCCCCTTCCCTGCTTCTGGCGGTGGTAGTGGCACAGCATTGCTGGAGCGCTGGGCAGTACTGTCCGAGAGAGTTCTAGGAAGGGCACGCGGTTTCCATGTACCATGTACCTTTTCAAAGACTGGTCCAGCCAAGTAATACAATATTTGAGGCATTTCTTTCGAATGCTGAAATGTGTGTGACTTTCTTTTAACCACTTTCCATTCTTCTAAGCAGTCTAGATATTCATTGTTCCAGTGTTACTCGCAAAATTTCTTGTCTTTTTTTGTCCTAACCCTGCTCTCCTTCCTCCTCCTCCTCTTCCTCCTCCTCCGCCTCCTCCTCCTCCTCCTCCTCCTCCTCCTCCTCCTTCTTCTTCTTCTTCTTCTTCTTCTTCTTCTTCTTCTTCTTCCTCTTCTTTTCCTTTCATTTCAGAGACAGGGTCTCACTGTGTAGTTCTGGTTAACCTGGGATTCTGTGTTAAACAGGCTGGCTTAGAACTCATAGATCTGCCTGTTGCTTCTGCCTCTGCCTCTAGTCTGCTGGGATTAAAAGTGTGTGTTAACACATCTGGCCCAACCTTCCAAACTTGTAATAATCACAAGCTCTGGTTTTGCACATGCAAAAGGGACCATCATCCGCTTACTAAAATGTACAAATTAAAATCTATTTACATGGCTTGACAATTGAGCTTGCTACAAGTGTGAAGGGATATTCCATAATAGTGGATCAAGAGGGGTTGCTAAGACCAGTGGCCTCTGCTTCTCTGAGAGCTGTTGGGTATGCAAATTATGGGCTTCATCCCTGATGCAAAGAATGTGAAAACCTGGGAATAGGAACATGCTTGTATTTTAAGTGGTTCCCCAGGCAATTCTGTGCCCCCTAATGTATAAGGATACTTCTTGGCTAGTGTGTCTGTCCTAGTAGAGGTATTTTTTTTTTTAAAGATGTTTTGAACCTTTGAAAGAGAAATATTTATTAACTGACAATCTGTGGCATTTGAGGTACACATGAATCCAGGATCCTCAAGAGGTAAGAAGGAAAGTTGAGACTCTGTTAATATCTATCTGGCTTTGCTGTAGAGTGTTCAAGCAAGAATTCTTGAGGCCCTATATGATGTCCAGCTCTGCTCAGTCCTGTAATCCTAACTCACACAAGGTTATGTTGAATTGAATGGCCAAAAAGGATGCTTTGATGTCTCAAAAAGAAAAGGACTGTCACCCCGGAATAAGAGACACTTAGTGTCAGTACCTGTCCCAGGCTTTGTAGAATACTGTCTGGAGTAGCAGTCATTAGGGTTTAGTTAATAAAAATGCCATAAGGGCTAGGCTTGCAACCAGCTGCACTGGGAGACTGCCTGTTTGACACTGCGTTCACCACAGGACCGGACGTCCCTTTGATAATGTTAATAGGGAGCATAACTTTGATGTTGTGCTATACTTTCTGCCCATAGCCTAATCTTGCTTTTTTTTTTCCTGATTTGTCAGCACATGAGTGCAGTTGATATTATGGAAACAGAAAAGATTTGAAGTCTGCAGAACCAGGAGAGAGGTTCAATCCTGTGTTCTCTTCATATTATTTTAATCAGAATTCTGTCTCATCAGAAGATCCTCCTTAGTGGGTGGCCCTAAGCTCATCTCCAGCACCATATAAATCAAACCAAAACAAGATAATATTGCTGTGTCATTGATTTAGCATTGATATCTGGTGCTGTGTTTTGAATTGTAATAGGCTTTTAATAAGTTTTTGAAGTAGAAGACCTATATATGGTGTTTGTTTTTGCATACTTGTCCCTTAGCACCCCTGTGTCATCCTGCCTTGCTTGCGTGAATGAATAGGTATGTACTGTATGAGATTAGAGCTTAGCTCTTTTGCATTTGTCTCCCCAAAGGGGTCTCATGTAGCCCAGGCTGCCTCTGCCTTACTGTGCAGCTGTCTCCCCATGCATGGAGTGTGCTACATCACTCCATGAAGTTTGTGTTGCTGAGTATGGAACCTGGGGCTTTGGGCGTGGTAGGCAAGCACTCTGCAAACTGAGCTACATCCCTCTCTGTCTTTTTTTTCTTGCATATTTACTCCTCTTCCTCCTTTTCCCTCCCCCACCTCTTTGAGATAGTGTCTTGTCATGTAGCCTAGTGGGAGCTGGGATTGTAAGTGTGTACTAGCTTTTTTATTTCTTTTGGTTGTACAAGGAATTGAAGCCAGGGTCTTGCTCATGCTTGGTTAACAGTTTACCTCTGAACTAGTTATTTTCAGCCTTAAGGCATTTACTTTCATATCCAAGTTCTGGGATCCATATTTTCTGTATGTATAGATGTGCATAGATTTTTTTTTTTTAAATCTTTTCGTAGTGGTGCTCATTGGGCCCGAGATACTCGGTGAGACATGCACTGAGCTGCATCCCTTAGCCATCATTTTCTTTGCCCTTGAAAGAACTTTGCTTTTAGAAATTTGCTGAGTTGTATTCTATGCATTGGTGTGTGAGACTCTGCTCAGGGAGTTCACGAGCTATTTGGGGGAGACAGGTTATGAGTTCTGTAGAGTGCAGTCTATAAGTGTGTTGGGATAAAGAGATGGACAGTCATTTTCTAAGGATGACATTACCTGGTTGTTGAAACAAGAGAGGCAGGCCAAGCACTGGGCAGGAGTAGAGGGGACAACAAGCTGAGAAAAGCTTCATCCAGCCCACCAGCTGGGGACTAGAGGGACTGACTCAGAGACCAGGAGTCTCAAGTCTTGGCAATGCATGAGTTTCCATAAAACATAGAACAACACGACAGTTTATTTTCAGAAAGCTTTACTTATACAAAGCAAGTATACCTCTGAAGTCATTGAGAAATGAATCATCTTATTAGAAACTTGAAGCTCAAAGAAGATCAGTGATGGGGTATTGTTTGTGAAGAAAATTGCATTTGAATACCCCTGTATTTGCCCTGAATGTTTTAGCTTGTCAGATTAACATAGGCCAAATCAACAAAGAAGTCAAAATTTCAGAAGTTGCAACAGTTGCAAAATAGGAATTCTAAAATGTGTTCAATGGCAACAGTTTTAATAAGTGGGGCACTAGTCTAAGTGTACAGGATATTTTGTGTCTATATAAGAGTTTTAAAGAACTGAAGTCAGTTTTTATGATTTTAATTAAGTATAGATGTTTATTTTTGATTTACTACAAGGTCTTTCACTATCCAAAAAGTTATAAACTTAAATTGTTTTAATAATATATGTGTCAAAGTTGTAGATGACTGAGTTTAATCCATATTTAAATTCCCCCCATTAAAAACAGCTGTTAAAAACAGGTCTTTTAGCCAGGTGATCCCAGTACTCTGGAGGCAGAGGCTGGCGGATCTCAGTAAGTTTGAGGCCAGCCTGGTCTGTCTACAAAGTGAGTTCCAAGACAGCCAGGACTATACAGAGAAACTCTGTTTTCAAAAACCAAACTAAACCAACCCATCACTTTTTTTTAATGGTTTTTCAAGATAAGGTTTCTCTGTGTAGCTCTGTGTGTCCTGGAATTTCACTCTGCAGATCAGCCTGATTTCTAATTCAGAGATTCATCTCTCTCTGCCTCCCAGGTGTGTACTAACTCCACCAGGTTTTTTTTATTTTAACTCTTTTTAATTTAGTTATTTTATTTTAATTTTTTTTTTAAATATAGGAGTGCTCTGTCTGCATGTATACCTATGTACCAGAAGAGGGCACCAGATCCCTTTATAGATGGTTGTGAGCCATCATGTAGCTGCTAGGGCTTGAACTCAGGACTTCTGGAAGAGCAGCCATTGTTCTTTACCAATAAGCCGTCTCACTAGCCCACAACACATCCCTTTTTTTTTTTTTTTGAGACTAGGTCTCACTGTGTAGCTCTGGCTAGTCTGGAACTTGCTATGTAGACCAGGCCAGTGTTAATTTCACTCTGTAGAGTGGGTGATTTCGAATTCAGAAATCCACCTACCTCTGCCTCCAAGTGCTGGGATTAAAGGCATATGCCACCATAGCCAGCTAAAAGATTTATTCTTTTTTTTTTTTAAAAGTCCCAT
This sequence comes from Tokudaia tokunoshimensis, assembly GCA_036184795.1. Classification (NCBI taxonomy): domain Eukaryota; kingdom Metazoa; phylum Chordata; class Mammalia; order Rodentia; family Muridae; genus Tokudaia; species Tokudaia tokunoshimensis. The sequence goes on along the minus strand of BTHU01000002.1, from coordinate 167,298,478 downwards.
CAGTTTAATAACAATAAAAAACCCCAAAAGTGGAAAACTGAGGGCAAGGGAAATGGCCCCTAGGCAGGGGCACGGGGATCCCGACTCATGGCACCAGGCCTGGCTGCAGGGTCTCCGGTATTGCTGTTGCTACGAGGTTGGGGGCAGCGATTGTCCTGCGGGAGCCACGGTCATCAGGACCCTTACTTCTTCTGGGGTGTGCTCAGCTTCTGCATGCCCCGGATCTTGTCCAGCAGGCCAGAGATGAAGGCCTCAGTGGGTTTGTAACAGTCAACTAACAGCTCCTTGACTCTAGCGGCGCGGGTATCATCACTTTCCATGTCCAAGAGTTCATCCACATCGATCTCGAGCTCTGGGATCTCCTCCTCCTGGCAGTCGCGTGAGCTGTTCTAAAATCCACTCCTCCAGGTTGAGGCGCTTCCGTAGCTCCTTGCGGTCGTACTTGACGGTGACCTTCCCTTGCCGTCTCACCGGGCCGTCGTCATCTGCGCCCCCCGGGCCATCGCCAGCGGCTCCAGGGGGACGTAGACTCGGGGCCCTGTGCTACCACTGCCCGGTCCGGGGACCGGGGCAGCCAACGCCGCGCCCCCTGCAGGGCCGCTGTCCGCCATGGCGGCCGCCGGGGCCACGTGCGCGCTCGAGTCCCTCCCTGCGCCGCCGCCTCCCGGACGCCCGCCGGCTGGCTCCCGGCCGCTGGCTCCGGTTAGCTCGCGGGCTCCGCTCGGCGCAGCTCCGCGGCGAGGGCGGCGGCGGGGGCCTGGCCTCAAGATTTATTCTTATATGTATGTGATATATATATTATATATATGTGATATATATACATATATAATATGTATATATAATAATACATATACATAAATAATGTGTGTGGGTATGTGCACATGAATGCAGGTGGCTGCATAGGTCAGAGTCCTTTGGACTTTTGGAGTCAGACCTTTTGAAGCTGGAGTTGTAGGCAGTTGTGAGCCACCCAATGGGTGCTGGGAACTGAACTCAGGTTCTGTGCAAGAGCAGCAAGCACTCTTAATGGCTTAGCCGTCTCTTCTTTTTCAAAATTTGTTTTGAGTCAGGATCTCATGTTATGTAGCCCAAGCTTAAAATATTGCTTTTATTTCATTTAAATTTGTTTATTTTTTTAAAAATTCTGTGTATGTCTATGGGTATGTGCATGTGTGTGCAGGTGCCCGTGGAGGCCAGTGTCATCAATCAGAACCCATGGAGCTGGAGTTATAGCACCTATGAGTGGCTTGACATAGATGCTGGGAACTGAGCCTAGGTCAGTGGTAGATGCTCATAACTTCTGAGTTCTCTCTCCAAAGCCCCAGATTTAAAAAAATATTTATTTTTATCATGTATGTGTATGGGGATGTCTGCAGAGACCAGAAGAGGGCTTAGATTATCTGGAGTTGGAGATAGGGGTGTCTGAGCCACATGATGTGGGTATTGGGAACTGAGCTTGGGTGCTTTGAAAGAGCAGCAGGTGCTGTTTAACCAGCGCCTTCCCCTCCAGATCCCCACACCTGCTTTAAAAAAAAAACTACTTTAAGCCGGGCAGTGGTAGCACATGCCTTTAATCCCAGCACTTGGGAGGCAGAGGCAGGCGGATTTCTGAGTTCGAGGCCAGCCTGGTCTACAGAGTGAGTTCCAGGACAGCCAGGGCTACACAGAGAAACCCTGTCTCGAAAAACCCAAAAACAAACAAACAAACAAAAACAAAAAAGCCCAAAAAACAAACAAACAAAAACTACTTTAAAGTTTTTGTGGTTTTATTGATAGATACAAAGGAATCTACCTCCTTTTCTTTTTTTGAGATAGACTTCCCTGTGGTAATTATTATTTGGGGGTTTCTGTCTCACCTTAGAAGCATTTAGTTCCCAAATAAAAGACACAAAACCTTTATGTTTATAATAAGTCTTAAAGTAATAGAGCTGAGCTGAGACATCAACCCTCTAAGCTGTTTTGTCTACTTCCCTGTCAATAACCCTGAGATATCATTTGCCATGTTTCCTCTGGGTAGCTTCTACTCCAACAGGCCAGCCCTCATGGCCATGTGCTCATGACCCACCTACCCCATGGTGACTTCTTCCTTCTCTCTTCCCCTCATGATCCCTTCCTCAGACCCCAAGCTTGGGAAACAAAGCCCTGCCTTCCTTTCTTCTACCCAGCTACAGACTGTGGGTATCTTTATTAACCAGTCATGGATAACTTGTGTGTGGGGGGGAAATGGGGGGTTATATAACAAAAGCTGGTATACATGAGGGTCTGCTTGTCTTGGAGCAACCAGATCTTAAGGTACAGAATTTAGCATTTGATTACAAGTAGCATCAGACCAACCACACCCAGCTGGAAAAGTTTTAAAAAATTAGATTGGAACAGTAGTGGTGGCGCATGCCTTTAATTCCAGCACTCAGGAGGCAGAGGCAGGCAGAGCTCTTGAGTTCAAGGCCAGCCTGGCCAATAGAGTGAGCTGCATTGCACTACAGCCAGGGCTACATGGAGAAACCCTGTCTCTAAAAACAAAAGCAAACAAATGAGTTGGGGCTGGAGAGACAGATTAGCATTTAAGAGCTTTGAATGCTCTTCCAGAGGACCTGAGTTCAATTCCCAGCACCCACATGGTGGCTCACAACCATATGTAATTCCAGTTCCAGGGAATCTGACTCCTTCTCTGACTTCTGTGGAGACCAGACATGTACATTGTGCACAGACATAAATGTAAACAAAAACACTCACACACATAAAATAGATCAATAAAAATAAAAAAAAAATATTGAGAGGGCTGGAAGATGGCTAAATGGGTAAAGGTGTTTGCCTTCCAAGCCTGATGACCAGAGCTTGATCCTTGGAACTCATGTAAAAATAGACTAGACTACACACACACACACACACACACACACACACACACACACACAAGAAAGAAAGGAAGAAAAGGAAAGAAAGAGAAAATATTACTAAGCTAGTTGTGTCTCAAAGGATGACATTGCCCATATAGGCTCTCAGAAGTCAAGCTGAATGGACTGGTTTCCTTCCTTGAGAATTTATGAGACTTCTGGGGATGTCAGTGTTATGACATCTAATGTGGTGGTGGGGGGTGGGGTGTACCAGGTGGACCCATGCCAAGGTGCCCTCCTGAGAAGTCTTGCCATACAACAGACCTAATATAAAGGAGGTTTATTTGGGGGAAGGGGAGGGAGGTAAGGGGTAGATAGAGGCAGACAAATGGGAGAAGTCTTGAGGGCAGAGAACCAGAGTCAGAAATACAGAAAGAAGAGCAGAAGGGAGGGGGGGAGAGAAAGAAAGAGAAAAAGAAAACTAGGGTGATGATTAGTCCTTTTATATGCCACACCTGACTGCAGCAGCAGGTATTGGTGACGGGTGATGATGTAAGCGGTTGCTAGGTCCCTGGGAGGAGCCCAGATGAATCGCCTATAAGTGGGCAGGTCAAGCAGAGCTCCAGTTTCTAAATGCATATGTAAATATGGTCGGGAGGAATGGGATTCTATCTTACTGGTGCAGAGTAAACAGCCTATGGGAGTACAGGATGAACAAGAAGTCATTAGCATGGATTCCTGAAACACCGTGATACTGAGAAGACTGTCTCGCAATGCCCAATGCCCTTCCTCTGCTGTACATCAGTGCCACAATTGCCCTCCTTGGGCTAGCTATAGCACTTGTAATTTTTTTTTTTTAAAAAAAACATGATTCTATTTCTATTCACCCTGTGTTGGGCTTCTGTTTTCTGAAGATGACATTTTGTTTTTTGTTTGTCAAAAGTACATATCAGGGGGCTGGAGAGATGGCTAAGTGGTTAAGAGCACCAACTGCTCTTCTGAAGGTCCTGAGTTTAAATCCCAGTAACCACATGTGGTTCACAACCATCTGTAATGAGATCTGACGCCCTCTTCTGGTGTGTCTGAAGACAGCTACTTATTATTATATATATATATATATAATATATAATATATTACTATATATAATATAGTATAATATAATACTATATAATTATATTATTACATATAATAATCATATAATAATATATATAAAATAAGTAAATCTTTGGGCCGGAGCGAGAGAGGGGCCAGAGTGAGCAGAGTTCCTGAGTTCAATTCCCAGCAACCACATGGTGGCTCACAACCATCTGTACAGCTACAGTGTACTCATATACATAAAATAAATCTTTTTTAAAAAAGCACATATCAAGAAAATTAAAGCCCAGATAATCTGGGAGGAAACAATTGTGATGAGTGGGTTATATTAGTTTCTTCTTCGAGTAGGAAAATACCTGATAAAAGCAATTTAAGGGAGGAAGGGTTTATTTCGACTCACAGTGTGAAGTTGTAGTCCATCATGGTAGGGAAGGCATGGCATTAAGAGCTTGAGACAATTGGTTACATTGTATCCACAGTAAGGAAGCAGAGAGAGAGAAGGATGCTGGTGTTTGCTGGCTTTCTTCTTTTTCTTCAATTCAAGACCTTACTTGTAAGGAGCATCATCCCATCTCACTTAACTACAAATTCCTTCACAGCTATGCCCAGAGGCTTGTCTCAGGTGATTTTAGATCTTGTTAAGGTAACAATATTGACTTACCAGAGAGGTCAAATGAAAGGTTGAGAGGTTGAGATTGTAAACCCGTTAATATCTCTTAAGTTGATTAATAAAATAAATAAATAAATAAAAGAAACTTCCCCTTTCAGAGGATAAAGGGTATAAGAAATTTGTAGAAGAAATAAATGGTCAACAGAAAGGACTTTGAGTAACAGATCATTTAAAATAGTAATAAGGTTTTAAGGTTTCACAGGTTTTTGTGGTAGGTGAATGAATACTCATGTGCTGCTGTTTAGAGAGTTACCTAGAATACTTTCTGGAGAGCATTTTGGGAATATATGTCAAACATCATAAAACTACTCACATTTTTATTCATTAATTATAAGAATTTTTAGTTAGTTAAAAGTATTTTCATAATCATTTTACTTCAGAATTTATCTCATGTTAAAAGCCCTTCTTTCTGCGGGGCAGTAGAGGCAGGCACATATCTTTAATCCCAGGATTTGGGAGGCGGAGGTAGGCAAATTTCTGAGTTTCAGGCCAGCCTGATCTATAGAAGTAGTTCCAAGGCTACGCAGAGAAACCATAACTTGAAAAATAACCAAAAAAACAATAACAAAAACATTTTTCTTTCATGTAGACAGTAATATATTCTGTAATGGTGCTAGTAGCTATTCAGACTGCCCCGTTTTTTACAAAGCATTTCTTTGTAATTTCAGTCCTACAAGATTATTAATTTTGCCCCCAGCTTGCTTCGGATCATAGTCTCTGACCATGTGGAGTTCCCTGTGCGTCAGGCAGGTAAGTTGCATTTTCAAGTCAATGAGAGTTCTATTTTAAATCTAGTTACAATGTACTAATAAGACCCGTACTGAACGTGACAGCTAAAATCCCAGCACTGATCCAGGAAGGACCCTTAAGGCCCCAACCCCTATTGGAGAGCTTCTGGCAGCTGCTGGCTGCTGAGGAGAGAGTCACTCTCCTTTGGTGATGTGGCTGCTGATAAGTAGCTCGTGCCTCAGTGGATGGCCACATACCCAGCTTCCTAGGGCATCACTAATTTGACTCAGGGCTATTAATAGTAACAATAAGAAATAAAGAGGAAATGAAGATTGGATGGATATACCATAGGGGTCACTAGGGGAGTTGAAGGGAGGTAGTGGTGGATTGATATGATTGATATACATTATCTAAATGTATGTAACATTCAAGGAGTAAAAAATATAATTTAAAAATATGTATCTAAAAGTCTCTTGAAAAATTAGGAAGAACACATGAAATACTTCTAAGACATAAGAATACTTTCTTTTCTCTTGGAAAGTTAGTGGTTTTTAGTGGTAGATACTGAGTTCTCACAGATACCCTAGTTTGTTTGTTTGTTTTTTGGTTATTTTACTCTCTTTGCTTTCATCCATCCATCAGTTCCTTGCCTCTCTAACATTGCTGTTTTCCATTTTGCTTTTCTACTTTTAATAGTTTATCTCCCTAATTTATTATGATCCCAGTAGCATAGGTCACTTAGATTAAGACCTCAGATTTATAGATCTGAATTCTAGTGACATTTGTGTCAACTCACAGATGTAGTGTATTGCTTGGACTAGCTTCCCCCCCCCCCCGCCCCCCCAGGCAGGGTTTCTCTGTGTCATAGCCTTGGCTGTCCTGGAATTCACTCTGTAGACCAGGTGGGCTTCAAACTCACAGAAAACTGCCTACCTCTGCTTCCCCAGGGCTGGGATTAAAGGTGTGTGACACCACCATTCGACTTTGGATGTTTGAATGGGGACCAGGACTTTTCGCCTTCCCCTTCCTCCCTTTCTTTTTCTTTTTTTTTTTTTTAATAGTACCAGGAATTAGACTTTTTGTTTTAAATATGAAACTTACTTGTATGTCTGTGGGATCTTAATACACTTCTATGATGTGTATCTTCCTTCCTTATCCCCTACATGTAGTCTAGATTGGTTTTGATCTTTCTGTCTCTGCCTTTCAAGTTCTGGGCTCATAGGCATGCACTACCATGTCTAGCTTTTTCTATTATTGCATGATTAGTCTTACCCAAATCACATTATAGAATAGAATAATTGTACTGAGGTAAAAGAGATACTTAGTTCATAGCCTGGTTTAAATTAAAAACCTTTAAAACTACACACACACACACACACACACACGCATGCTTACCATGCTGTAAGGTTTTTTTTTTTACTCAAACACATTGAAATCCTAGGTGCATCAAAATGTATGAAAGAGGGCTTATAGGATATCAAATTCATAATTTAGTTAAATTTCGGTCACATTTTAACTAATACAGAACATGTTATATTTTTCAATGGTGAAATGCTTTTATTATCCATGTTTAACTTATAGTAAAATTGAAGTAGAAGAAACTTTGCTGGGGTCAGAAAGGAGAGAGAAAGCTGGGGTGCTCTTCAGAAACATGTCTGTCTTTATACACGTTTGAGAATACGTGTTCACACTCAGTGTTAAACCGAAATGGTTAAAAAGCTTCATATTCTTTCTTTTCTCTCTTTGAGACAGGATCTCAACTTTGAATTGATTATGTAGCTCAGATTGGCTTTAGACTCGAAGCAGTCTTTCTGTCTTCTCCATGTGCAGGGGTTAGGGCTGTGCATCACCATGTCTAGCCACATCTCTCATTACCCTGGGGAGCTAGCTCAGTGGCTGAAATGTTTTACCTGCAAGTGTGAGGATGCACGTTCTGATTCCCAGAACCTACATGGCAGCCAGCCACACGTGATGGCCTCCTGTAATCCTATCACTTGAAAGGCAGAGATGGGTTCTTAGAGCAAGATGAGTAGCCCAGAGTTGGTGACCTCCACATCCAGTTCAACCCCTTTCTTAGTAAATAGGTTGATAGTGATCTAGAAGAAGCTCTGGGCATCTATATGCATGCACGTGCACACACAATCCCTCTTCCCTCACATGCGCCCACACACATGCGAATATGCATATATGTACATACCACAAACACACACCAAACAAAATAATGCAGTCTTATAGCAGTAATTCAGCTAATTTCTTCTAAATGTCTTTTTGTCGAATGCTGAAAAGAGTAGAAACAAAGTAATTGACTTATATATTTTGATAGAGACACAGATTTCTTGAGATTTTTCCAAACATATTTGAGAGTGGATGTCTACTTATGAATTATAAATAATATCTCAAGAGAGTAAATGAAATTACCAGTGCTGTAAGGGCATAAATACTCCTGAATGTTTAGGGTGAATGGGGGACAGGATCAGCAGCAGACAGCAGCTTACAGTTAGGTTTGAGAAAAGGGACATTTCCTGATGACACTGTGTTTGTGCTCAATCTGAAAACACGGACATGATTCCAAGATCATGTTTGTGTCACTCAAGGATGTCCTCCGGCTTGGTGGGATGTTCCTGTTGGACTCCCACATAAAATTCTTCAATTCTTCCCATCTCCCCTTCTCATGTTGGGGAACTTTTGCCCCTGTAAGGTTTTCCATCTTGGGTGGGCATTGTATTGTGCATGGCTGAGTTGTAAGACTGAGTTCAACACATCTGTTTTTCTCTTAAACTCAGCTGCCATCTACCTGAAGAACATGGTGACGCAATACTGGCCGGACAGGGAGCCTCCACCAGGAGAAGTGATATTTCCATTCAATATCCATGAGAATGACCGACAGCAGATCCGTGACAACATCGTGGAAGGGATAATTCGGTCTCCAGATCTGGTGAGGTAGGCCACACCCTGTCTATGTGACCTGAGGAGGCATTTGGCCTCGGCTGGGACTATTGGGTGTAGTCTTCAGTTTTGTTTGCCTGTATGTATTTTTTATTTTTTTGGAGACAGGTCTCATACATCCCAGGCTAGTCTCAAGTATACTGTGTGGCCAAGGATGACCTTGAATTTCTAGTCTTCCTGTCTCCATTCTCAGTTGCTGAGATTACAGCTGTATACTTCTATGATTGATAAATGTAGAGCTGCACTTAAACCAAGGACCTCTTGTATGTATTCTGGGCAAATTTTTACCAGCTGAGCTATGTTTCCATCCCAGAAAATGCATTTTTAGTTCTATATATTAGACAGCATAGCTGTGGAGTTATGGATTTTGCAATCTCAGAAACAAATTTACTTAAACGTGTGAGCCAGTAATGAGATTTCCTTTGCAAATGGAAGGGGAGGGGCAAGGGATGAGACAGTGGTGGGGATGAGATTGTTTGATGTCAGTTCTTAAGTGCAACTTCGATGAAGACACAGGAAAAGAAAGGAACTTTGGGGGTGGGGGGAAGTTGGTAACAGGAAGAGCAAGCGTTGAATTATCGTACAGTTGTTTTTGTTAGCTAGGAGAACACAGGTGTACTCACTAAAGAAGAGCATCCTTATTCTCACTGGTTCCCCATATGCCAGTTGTGTCCCAGGAACCTTTCAAAACCATTGTCTGTTCATCTGTGAAGGTGCTCGTTTCTCGATCTCCTGGGTCTCCCGTTGGTTCTAAAGCAGCACGCAGGCGTAGCTCCCCCTGCCAATCTTGCACTTGGCTTGAACTGAGAAATGGACCATGGGGCCCGTCTCAAGATGAAATCCTAAAAAGTGAAAAGTTGTAGCTATACTTTATGCCTGTGTTGCGTAAAAGAACAGCTGCTAGTAGTGGACAGGAAATCCCTGTTTTTTTATGAGACAGTCTTCTGTGGCGTTCCTCCTCTCATGTCCTAAGGACCCTTGAAGATACTACTTCATCTTGTCTAATTTTATTTAAAAGTATTGCCAAGAAAATCGATTTGGTACCGTAAGGAAGGTACAATATGCAGCTTAATTTTTTCCAGGTTTTTTTGTAGATCTAAGTTGTTGAATATTCAACTGAACCCTAGTTTCTTATTTATTTTTTACCATTTGGAATCCTGGGACTGAGGATGTAGCTCATTTGGTAGACTGCTTTCCTAGCACGAACGAGACCTTGGGTTCAGTTCGTAGCACTGCATACAATAGTGGGGTGTAGTGGTACATGTGTGAACCCCAACTATTGGGATGTAGAAGCAGGAGCATCAGAAGTTTAAGGTCATCTTCAGCTGCGTGTCGCATTGGAGATCGCCAGTCTGGGCTACGTAAAACATCCTCACAAATAAACAGCTCAGCAAAAATTCTAATTTTGCCAGGTTAATTCTCTAATCAAATGACCTCATGAGGACATCCGTGGTAGTAACAGTGGTAATTTGTAGAAGGGACGTTTTTGCTTCCCCTTTGTTTTCTTTCCAATCTTAGTTACAGATGCGGTCCCACTGAAGAAGTGGTGACTACTAAATGCCGTGGGATAGCATCTCGCATACTCCTCTTTTTCTGTTTTTATTTCTTTTGTTGCTTTTTTTCCCCCACTTACTTATTTGGCAGTGGTTCCTCAGTTTCCTATTTTCAGAAATCCATATTCCTAGTAAATCCATATTCCTAGTAAATCCATATTCGTTGTATTCAGAGTACAAGAATTAGTTTGTATTTTCACAGGTACAATGTTCCATGCTGTCTCTCTTAACTGATGAGAACTAGGTTTATCCAGTTGACAGATGTGTGTATATGTATACATACATCTTATACTCAGAGAGGTGCTGTACCAGTGAACCACACACCTGCCCTAGGCTTGCCCATTTGGTAGTTACATGTGTTTCTGTCCGCCTACTTATCTATATTTGTACATAAGTATACATATCTATCATCTATCTATCATCATCTATGTGTTGGCATATCTCTGTATATATTTCTGTGTGTATGTATTCTATCTACATGTGTATACATAATCTATATCTATGTTATTATCCCTTCTCTCTGTGTGTTTCTGTCTCTGTCTCTGTCTTTCTCTTTCTCTGTCTCTGTCTCTCAGTTTCTCTCTCTATTTCTTTCTCTCTCTTTTTCTTTCTCTCTTTCTGTGTGCTGTAGATCAAACCCAGGACCCTATATATGCTGCTCCTTCTGGATATGAAGACTCAAATATAAAATAAAACAAGTAAGAATTTTTACAGAGTTGAGGTAGATTTGCTGTATACTTTGAAATTTTTGACAGTCTTTTAAAATTTATTTATTTTTTAAACTTTTTATTGATTCTTTGTGATTTTCACACCACATATCCCCGTCCCTTCATATCCGCCCTTTGCCTTTGCATCCCCACAAAGAAAACGAAAAGCAAAAGACAAATAAAACATGAAAAAAAAATCTCCTTGTGTGGAAGCTGTAATCTGTCACAGTGTGTCCCACAGTAGACCCTTCTGTCCACACATCATTACTTGTAAATGTTCACTGCAATGAGTCATTGGTCTGGTTCAAGGGCTCTGGCTTCTGCTGTACCATCAATACTAGATCCTCACCAGGACTCCTCTTCTTGTGGCCCTGTGTCATGGAGATCCTGCAGCTTTGGGTTTGTAGGACTGGTCCATTCACATGCTTCTGCAGCTCACAGGTGAGGTAGATGTTGGGGTGAGCCACCTCAAAGCCCTGCATCTGGGGCTAGGTGGTAGCTGAGTTGGGCAGCCGCCAACTCTCCTGCACCCACAGTGCCAGGGCGGGCTCTTCAGCACTTGCCCCAGCTAGTTCATCCAGCGTCGAAGCTGGCAAGGGGCAGGATCGTCTCTCCCGCTCTCATGCCCTCGGTGCCCATGGCTCACCTACACCCGTGCCACAAGAGCCAACTCTACTACTGTGCTTCCCAGTTAAGGTGTGGGGCCCACTCTCCCCGTACTGCAGCCAGCAAGGGGCTGGGCTAGCTCCACTGTGGTGTCCAGGCGAGGCGCAGGGCCTGCTCTCTTGGGTGCTGCAGGTGGTGAGGGACAGACTGGATCTTCTGCTCTCACGACCCCTGGAACAGCTCTACTGACTGCTGCAGATGGTGAGGGGTGAGGGTGAGAGGGTAGGTATTACCCCCACACCACCTCATGGCAGATGAGTGGCAAGGACAGCTCTCTTGTGCTCATACCCTCGTGCTAGCTCACCCTCACTTCCACCACTGGGGCCAGATCTATTGTGCTACCCAGGCGAGGTGCAGGGCCCACTGAAATACCTTTAGGTTAAGACAGAGGTTTCATTTGTTTGAGGGATTTCCCCATTCTGTTTATTTTCAGTAGATTGTGCCACTGAGAAGGTTTTTAACAGGATCACTTCTTCTCACATCATGGCCACATGTATACAGTCTTTTGCTGCATACGTTTACAATGTACACAGTGGTGTCCTATGTGATTACATCTCCTTGGATGTAACTAGATGAGCATCCTAGGTTATAAAGGTACACTCTGGCATTCACACAGATTTGAACTTGCTAATGACACATTTCTCAATGTTATCCATGCTCAGTGGTGCCTGACTGTAGGTGTATAACAAGCATAAAGGGAGTTGGAGAACATTATATCGATATTGAGTTCTTTGGGGGAGTGATACTCTTAACTGCTTGACTTTGCACATTTTCTTTCCCACCTCACAGAGTCCAGTTGACGATGTGTCTCCGAGTCATCATCAGACACGATTTTCCTGGTCATTGGCCTGCAGTGGCTGACAAGATAGACTACTACTTGCAGTCACCCAACAGTGGGAACTGGCTTGGCAGTTTACTGTGCTTGTATCAGCTGGTGAAGACCTATGAGTAAGTTAATTCCCACTAGCAAAGAGGGCCAGTGTCCTGTGGCGTCAGGCTCGTAGAGCAGTCTGCTGTGGGGCGTGGCCAAATCAGTTCATTGTGGAAAACACTGAGATGAACAGTGTGTTCACTTGCTGCAGTTGCTCAGCGGCATTCAGGTTTTCTGGTGTACACTGCTGATTTCTGAGGCAGTGAGCGGTGGTACTTTCTTCAGCTGCTGCTGTAGATATACCTCGGATACAGAAATCAGATACTTTTCTGATGAGAAAAGATAGGAAATGTTAAAGTTCTTGAGACATTTTCATGAAAGTTGCTGGTGAGGTACAAGACTTGGATGGCAGTTAATGTTGGTTTTTTTGGGTTTTAAGATGAGTACTGCTTTCGTACATGCAGTCCTGTAGTGTTCCTTTGTTTTGAGACAATATCACTTGGTAGATCAAGCTGGCCTTGAACTCACAGCCATCCTCCTGCCTCGGCCTCCTGAGTGCTGAGATCACAGCCCATGTATTTTTTGTTCTTTAAGATGATAGTTTAGTCCAACACTATTGTGGATGCTAAGAAAGGTTTGCTGAAAGGACCCAGATATGGCTGTCTCCTGAGAGGCCCTGCTAGAGCCTTACAAATACAGTGTCAGATATTCACAGCGAACCATTGCACTGAGTGCGGGTTCCCTGAGGGAGGACTTGGAGAAGGGACTGAAGGAGTTGAAGGGGTTTGTAACCCCATAGGAAGAACAACAATATCAACCAACCAGACCCCCCCAGAGCTCCCAGGGACTAAGCCACCAACCAAAGAGTACACATGGCTCTGGCTGCATATGCAGCAGAGGACGGCCTTGTCAGGCATCAGTGGGAGGAGAGGTCCTTGGTCCTGTGAAGGATGTCCCAGTGTGGGGGAATCGAGGGTGGGGAGGCAGGAGTGGGTGGGAACACCCCCATAGAAACGAGGAGGGGGGATGGGATAGGGGGTTTCCGGGAGGGGGGGAAACCAGGTAAGGGGATAACACTTGAAATGTAAATAAATTAAAATAAATAGATAAAAGACAAACAATAGATGATAGTTTGGAGAGTTTTATAGAATTTCTATTTAGAAAATGATTTTAGATTGGCAGCCATACAAGTGAACTGAGAACACCCAGGCTTGTAAAGTATATTTACTCTCCGTGAAGGGTGATATGAGAAACTTTTCTCCCATGTTATTTACCCTACAGTATGATGTGTATAAGCTAGCAGATCTGCTTTCATTTTATAGGATGAATTATGGTTTGATGAGAGTTAACTTAGCATTGCTGCATAACAAACCAACCCAGGGCCTTTTTCATGAACCGCATCCCCAACCCTTGGCATTATCACACAGATTTTGCTTTGTGAATTCAGGCTGGCCTTGAAATCATGATCCTTCTGTCTTAGCTTCTGAGAACTGGGATTGCAGTTGTTCATTGTCGGACTCTTAAACTAGTCCAAACCTTGTTCAAAGGATTTTGTGGCCACCTGAAACAAGAATTCATCCTTTCAGAGTTCCTTCCAACTTCACTGCAACAACTGCGTAGGAAATTTAAGCCCATGTTTCATTATCTTCTATTTTGTATAGTTAAGTTTTTTTTCACTCAGTGTTTACAGCTCACTGGGAAGGAGAAATCATCACCTTCTGTCTTTGCTCATGCAGATATAAAAAAGCAGAAGAAAGAGAGCCTCTCCTGGCAGCCATGCAGATATTTCTGCCTAGAATTCAGCAGCAAATCCTGCAGCTGCTTCCGGATGCCTCCCATTACTCTGTGTTGCTGCAGAAACAAATTCTGAAAATCTTCTATGCTCTCGTTCAGGTGGGTGCGACTGCAGAAGACGAACACGGAAGAACCTTGTATTTGTGGGTACCCTGTAGAAGCATCGGTCATTATTTAGAATCATATTTTTACTTGAGGAGAATCAGGCTCACAAAAATTTACTTTTAGCCATGATCACTGGGCATCCAAAGTTTAGTTTGGTGTCTGTGTGCTGTCTTTCTTGGTGTAAAGCCCAAGTTATAAAGAACCCCAGGTGTTGCTTGACCTAAAACTTGAGTTTAGATTCAAGGTGCCCTGTTTGCTGGTTGTGATTATAGGAGGAGAGGAAAGAAATAAGAGTCCCTCTAATGGGAGGTCACACTGATGGCCTTTTCTCCTCTTCAGTCAAATTTAAGCCAACGCAGATTTAGTAGCTCTTGTGGAGGAGGGTCCCTGTAGGCTTTATAGCAGGCAGGGAAAAGCCATCAGAAGGTGGTAAGAGCGAAACCTAGGTTAGCTTGATTTTGGTGACCAGTGCTGGGCTAAGACTTTTGGAGCTGACCCAGATCATTTTACTTTAGCCATATTTAAGCACAGCACACTTTTGGAAAGAGTTTTCAGATAGCAATTAATTCAGGCCCATGAGTATGACCAAGTTTAAGGCATGTTTGCATCAAAGCTTTTTACAAAGTACACATGTGGCTTCATCAAGGTAAACATAATGCCTGGCCCTAAGATAACACAGAAATCACTCAGGCTGTTGTCTCACAAGAATGAGTTTCATGGCCTGGAAGTAAAGCTCAAGGTTTAAGGGGAAAAAAGTCTGGGATAAACAAACATTCTGGGGGTTATGGACAGAGCCTGGCCCAACAGGTAGCAAAAGATCACCAGATTGTAAACTACATTTTCCCCAGCATTCCAGGA